>JAFELO010002941.1:5901-32924 GCA_017140195.1 Eumaeus atala
GTCCTGCTGAGTTTGTTTCGCCGGTTCTTCTCAGGTCAGGGTAGGGTTGCACCGGTAGTCGTGAAGTTGCTATTACTGCAAATAGTGAAATACATGTCGCAGTTGGGTAGTCAGAATCGCCGTTTTTCATTACGGCTAACCATTTTCAAAAACAGGGCCGTTTCGTTTTTTGGCAGGCCAACGATGAGTCGGATTGTGATTGCGAGACGTTCTTCAATATGGCGGCTCACGTTTAGTATTATTAAATCTATTGATTTTAGGCAGTGATAGTGATCGATACAAACATGGAATTAGCCCAAGTATTTTGAGTGCAAATAAAAAATAACTAATAAAGTTTAGAAAAAATAATTTTAAATTATTGATATATTTTTTAATTCCTATATATAAAAAAATTTCAAGTAGTTGAAAGGTTAAATTCAATTTACTTTAATATTTTTTACCTTATAAATAATTCCCAGGTTTGTGGTCCGCTGGCTCATGAAGCAGAAGGAGCGGCTCGACGCCAGCGACGCCGGCGAGGCCGAGGTCAAGGCGCACTGGGATTCGCTCGTCGCCGTCGTCGTGTCGCATGTGCGGTCAGTACCTCAGTACCTCAGTACCTCAGTACCTCAGTACCGTTAGGTGCTGCTTACTGTAATCACTACAGCTCCATTTGGACTGCCGTTCCTCCAGATCTGGAGATAATCACAGTTGACAAAAGGTGAAATAATAACTAGACAATTGACAGTTTGTAAAAGACAGCTGACGTCTATATAAATAATGCAGTGGAGATACATACGTGGAGACTTGAGACACGGAGCGTAACACTCAGGGTGCAGTAAACATATAGGCGGCGCCAATATTGCACGTGAGTAAATGTTTTATTAGCAAGAAACACGTAAAGACGTAGAGAAATTTGGAACTATTAAATCACAGAGTGTACGCTTTTGGTCTCTAGTCTCCATAGATAAATATATACGACATGGATTAAATTTGATTAAATCAAAAAGTAAGTAAGCAGTAAATGATAGCTAAGGTGGGGAGCCTTAGCTATTATTTACTGCTTACTACCAGAGTCACTTATTTTACATATTTTAGTCAGAATGTAAATTTTTTTGGTAACCTCGCATTCACATGTGTCATATTGATTTATATGATTGCAGGTTCCCGATGATGTGCCCCAACCAGCTGGCTAAACTACTGCTGTGTCCGCTGACTCAAGAGCACAAGGAATTCTTCATGGAACGAATGGCCATTGCCATGAGCTATCAGTCAGGTATGGAACAAGTGCCTGTGGAATTCAAGGCTTTTGAAAGTCTACTTCCAGTTGAATCGGGCCAACGGTAGGTGAGGTACCTATATCACATACGCTTCAAACCATTTGTTACTAAGACAACAGGCGCACACGTTTGTCTTCGAACACTCTTAGATTGAAAGAAGTGACTAATCCCAATAAGATCCATGATTTTCTAAACTTAAATAATACTGATTAGATATTGTGAGAACCCTGCGCGCGAGTCGTTTCGCCCATCAGATGGCGAAGGGGGATTTTTCCTCTTATTCGAAACGAGGTATAATCTGTTATCTCTCCCTCTCTTCTCTCTCCTATCGAGCTATAGACGATTTTATTTCTCACGCTAACCACAAACATTCACGTCAGCGCCGTTTCTAATTTAGCTATCGCCTGCGAGCTGCCAACCTCGTCAGTGTCTGAAGGACCCCGCCGTCCCTCCGGCCATGATAATTAGCTACTGAATTTCGGGATGCATCCATCCCATCCGCGGGAGAGACGAAGTCAGTCTCCCTTTCGTGTAATAGACATTCGATGAAGTTGTATTCTTTTCGCCGCCACAGACTCATTACTTGAGTTCCGAAAAACTAACTAACCATGCTTAACTTTAGAACCTAACACACCAACTCGTGTCGCAGGCCAGTACGAGCGCGTAGCGGAGATCCAACAGACCGAGGCGGGGCGCATGCTCTTCACGCCCCGGCTGTACACGGAGGACATTTGGGGCTCCATCCTGGCGGTGGACCACTTCCACTCGCTGCCGTGCTACCACACGCGCACCTTCATCTTCTCGACGCGCTCGTCCATCAACGACGTGGCCACTGATAAGATCACCGAGTGGACGGTGGACCTCTACCCCAAGGGCGTGTGGTTCAGGAAGAGCATGATGATAGTGTGGGTGGGGACTTATGATGTGAGTATTGTGGTGCTGTAATGTTTGATCGAATTTCGGCTACGACTACAATTGACGTGATAACGTCTAGTTCGATGCATGCACCAAAAAGTGTGACATCGTAGTAACGTTCCTATTCGGTGACGTTTTGAGTGGGCGGAGCCTGTGAGGGTGAGCGCGTAACATGTCGTATCTTTCACTACATCGAGCGATACGTTCACAAATTAGTCCGACTCACAGATAACCAGTTTTGTGTAGTGTAAAAGGTAAAACGACACCTTTCAATGATTACGACACCCATAGACATCCACATAACTGTATGGATACGTGTTGTCCTCTCCCGCCCCTAACATGAAATACACTCATAAGCGACGAAACGCGACGGCACAACTGTTGCTTTGCATCTTTATCATGTGACCGAGAGGCACCTCCACAGTCGTGCCCCGGTCCACTAGAATGCGGCATGGCACTACCTTTTACAACAACAATCTACGCGTTTGTAACTTGGTTTACGGGCGATATAATTTTATATAATATACTACTAGAATTGATATGCGAACGCACAGTTTTAGGAAGAGGTAGTGACGAGTAGCATAACACTACATCCTTCTATGCAATAGAATCGGCTCCGCACGACCGGGGCGGTACCTCTCGCTCACATAATACCGCCGTAAAGTGACATCTTCAGTGTCGCGTTTCGTGCGGTTTGTAAGTAGCCGGTGGCCCGTTGGGGGGATGAAAGGAGGGCAACGCATCGGCATAGCAATTATGTGGATGTTCATGGGCGTCGGTAGTCGTAAATAGGTCCCGGTTGCACGTTTGCCCCCCCCCCCCCTAGTAGGTTGTATATAAAAAAATGTATGGAGTGATAGAGATGACATGTTACATACACTCTCTCTCTCGCATGTTCCTTTAACTATGACTCGTAACGTTACCATGACGTAATGCTCTTTGGTGCATGCAGCTTGCCTCATCACTGTACAAGACGCATTCACGTCAAAATGTTTTAAGGGAATGAACTCTATATACGTTTATTCAGATTCCCGAGGTGGTGCTCCGAACTGTGAGGGTCTCGATAACTTACAACATGGACCCCAAGCCAGACAAGGAAAAGGAGGAATACGAAACAAGGGAAGATGCCGACGTAAGAGTTAAGGTGAGGGGGGATCATGGGAGGGTTTAAAGATGCGTTGCACATCCTTACCTCATTTAAAGAGGTTATAATTTGCACGAAACGAGACATCATATCAATCATTATGTACATCAGTGATAGATTATGTAGAACTAGTTCTGCACCTAGGTCCCCACCATGGTTCAAGCCTTGTCGTGGCGTTGGGGCTCAGTAGCCTGGGGCGATCCGAGACATCTTGGGCGAAGCCAATTGAACCGAGGAGGTGGCGGCTCTTTGAATCCCTCTTATAAGAAGAGGGGGCTAAAGAGCAGGAGGAGGAGCCGCTCTTTGTACCCCTCTTATAAGAAGAGAGGATAAAAGAGAAAAAGGTGGCGGGGCAAGGGGCGATGATGGACTTTGGGGCAGTGCAATGTGGTGATACATTGCACTGCCCCAAAGTCGCTGGGGTTGTCATGTGATGCGGGAAAACCTCATCTGTGGAGGTGGCGTCGGTCCCTTCGGGGCTGACTAGCCGTCGAGATGCCCTGATGATTTGTTGTTCCGGGGCACCTCACCAAGGGCGGCCCTGATGTGGTTTTTGGTCTCCACCTAAATATTGTTACTAGTTCGTGCAATCGATTACGCTGTAGTACGGTAATGCACAATGAGGGTATAATTTAAGTCATTATTATTATAATGCATGACCATAATATGTTTATTATAATAATCTTTAATAATACTTAAATTCGTACCCTTCTCCGTGGGTATCTTGCGGCAGCCTAACACGCGTTGGTGAACAATTTTTTGTACTATTAATTCATGGAAGTTTTAGACACCACCTGTGACACCACACTTATATAATAACACGTCCTGACGGACTGATCCATCACAGCCGAGCGCAAATTACTAAAGTTAGGGCCACCAAACTTGGCGAGTTGTCTCTTCATTGAGTAGATTCCCACTAAGTAAGGATTTTTGGAATTTGTAACCCTAAGGGAGTGAGAGAAGACCGCGAGGCGCTGCTAGTTTGCTGTTGTGATTTGTTTTTATTATTAGTCTACATTGGTCATATATGAATAACTAAATCGATTACTGGACGCCGCTGGTACTCTAGCCCCGATCTGAGAAGACAAAGCGAAAAAAACTCAGCGGCTCCCATTTAATAAAACATATAAGTATACAATCTATTTTTACTTAAAAATATTACATGTTAATGGCCTGGTGATGTACTGAGAGTGTATATACTGATGTGTTGCAGATCGGTATCCTGGTGTGGGGCGTCCAGAACGGCGTGGAGCACGTGTCGTCGGTGGTCGAGCGAGTGCACAGGTTCTCGTCGCAGAACAGGTGCATAACACAAGCTAGCGGCCCGCCGCGGCCTTACAAATTATACACTAAAACCTTTCTCGCGAAGCGCTCTACCCATGGGTGAAAACCGCACAAAAATCCATCATACACACACTTACACTACAGACTTGCCGAATATACGCAGAAAAATTAACAAAAACCAGTTGTTGCGGAGTTTGCTTACACACACTGTAACAAAATAATTCTATATCCATATCTGTATCTATATCTATTGTAAAGCATTTTTTATAGTGTAGGGGCAAAAACGAGCAATCGGAGCCATGGGTGAAATCCTTTATATATATAATTGTTGTTTGTTTTCCTTCATTGTGTTGATTGTCCTTCATTCCTTACATACAATATATTGGAATAATATAGTGTTTAATTAAAAGGAAAAATAAAAAGTTAAAAGGATTAGAGCTCTGAAAAGGAACCCACAACCAATAATATTAATATTCTCTTGGCTTCATGAGCCAACAAAAAATCAGGCAAGATATAAACTCTGTTACAGTTAAATAGAATTGAAGATAAAACAACAATAAAATATGGCGTCGGTAAGAAATTATGAACTCACCCTTTTAATAAAATATTAATTCGTGCATTGTGACACGAATATGTTCCCGGCTGAAGAGAAAAAAAACTATTTCATTATAGTTTGGCGATGGCAGATAGCGTCAGCCAACGCAATCATATCCATCCTCGGCATCGCCAAAAGGGAAAAGAGTGACATTTCTTCAACACAGAGCACATTAAGCCTTACAGTCAAAGATGACAAATATACTTTGTTATAAAATATTTAAGTTTCAAAACATAATTGTTACAACAGCGCTGTACTGAATTGATAAACACTACGTTTGGCATCTGAGCGACAGATGACACTGTCACGTAGCTGTAAGATGTGCGAGAAAGTAGTAAAATTGTTATAAAAGCAGGTATAAGGTTCAAGGAAGTTGGCGGTGTTACACCCCCGTGCCTCAATGAGCACATCTGGCCGTCGTTTTGCGCCTGATTTCTCTCTGTTCGTATCGTATTGCTGTACCATCAGTATAAGAGAATGTCCTGCGCAGTTGGACAGACTGAATACAGATGGACTCTGTGGCCGAAATTCGTCTAGTATATGGTTGTAGCATGCAGTTGTCTGTTGCAGGGTTCTGAACATAGATGGCGCGCTGGACTTCGACGAGCTCAACACGCCGCTGTACTCGCCCGCCGCCCACCAGCTCGTGCCGCCCAAGTAACGACACTGTTTTTATATCACAGGGGAGAGGGGGGAGGGCACGAGCATTAAACCGACGACTGACTACCGACGCCTATTAACTGAGTATGCGTTGGCCTACCATGTAATGGTAAACCAGACGAAACGCGACAGTATAGCGATCATTTATAAGGCCGGTGACGATAACCCATTGGGCTCCAAGTTTTAACTTGTCGCAAGTTATCACATAAATAAAGATCAAAACACTTGTGGCCTATTGGGGAGAAGAGAAAAGGATGGGAGTCAGTGGTCATGAAAATGCTCCGATGTCTCTTTTGCTCCACCATAGTATATAAAAAGAACTTAGCAATTGTTTGTTCCGAAAATTTAACTGGACCGAGGAAAGAATGTTAAGACATTTGAAGGAGCAGTGAGTTGAGAGTGGGGACATGACAGGAGAACAGGAGCATGATAGGAGTATAATTGGGAAATCCGATGCTGCCACAATAATACGTGTATTAGGCACCTGTGTAAATACACATTATTAAGATATCGTAGATTTTCAGCAAAAAAAAAAAAAGACTCATATTGAAAAGGTCGTGAAGGATTGTATATGACCAAACTTACCAACATATTTATATATACTTATACGTAAGGTGACAATTTCAGACGGTGCCCGAAGTGCACGGAGAACTGCGAGCCGGCGGAGCCCAAACATCTGCTGGGACCCAACCGGGATCATCTCCGGGTGGGTACTTCATCTAAATAATTATCATCTCCGGGTGGGTACTTCATCTAAATAATTATCATCTCCGGCTGGGTACTTCATCTAAATAATTATCATCTCCGGGTGGGTACTTCATCTAAATAATTATCATCTCCGGGTGGGTACTTCATCTAAATAATTCCACGAAACAATCTTCATATCACAGTGCAGACAGGCGCGATGCGATACTCAACGAGTAGAACAAAAGTAGCATGCCAAAGTGAACTGGCACGTCCGGGGACGTACCACTGGCTCACATGATTCCGCAGCCAATTTCTGGTGGAAAAAAGTTGCAGAGACTTGATCCTTTTTAATAATATTAAAAATAAAGATACTTGATATTTGTGGGCCGCGGTAGTCATCAACCGTTTTCCTCCTAAACCTAAAAGAAATAATCCCAAACAGCTTAAATGGTTTCATTTATAACACTTTCCAGATACAAGTGGTGATCGTGCCGCTGACCGACTACTGCCACGTGGGCCCACACATGTGACGGCGGCGGGGGCGGGCGGACGGACGGGCGACGCCTTATATATAGCTTCTGCCACTGACTATGAGACTGCAACTCTTAACATGAATAACGTACAACTAGATACTTGACAATTAACAAGTATGTTATGTATTATCAACGTTCAATATACTTATAATGAATGTTTCGATCACTGGATCACTTAAAACGAATATTCGCTGCCATACGCAAATGTTTGAGTCGAAAGTGAATGAAAAAGATTTTTTATGTAGTTATTTAACAATCCCGACGTTTCGAAACAATACCAACCATTTTCTCGGGTGGGCTGTTTTGCTGTAAAGCTGAAACGTCGGCCCTGTTAAATATAATGATGACCAATCTGTACAAGAAATTATAAAAGTGAGATTTTACAATTTCACGACCACATCTGTTACGAGAAATTAGTTATGTTCAATGACGCCGGGTTTCGTACGATCCCATTGATGGACGAGTTGCATACCGCAGGGGCGGGGCTTAAACGAGCGTCCCGTACCGGATTATACACACAGCAAAAGTAGTCTGCACTGATTCACTATCGGTTAGCTGTGTGCGTACTTTTTAATATAACGGCCCGTGAACATCCACATAATTACTATGCCGATGCGTTGCCTCTCCCCCCCCCCCCGGCGCAATTGGCCGGCTGCTCAAGAAACGCACGAAACGCGACACTGTAGATGTCACTTTACGGCGGGGTTATGTGAGCGACAGTTACCCCGGTCGTCCCGGCCCAGTTCCGTTGCATAGGAGGATGTAGTGTATGGCACTACCTCCGACTATGCAGCATGACGCTACCTCTTTCTAAAATTTGTGGATCACTAATTAGTATGACGGTCAGAACACGCACGCACTCCGCCATCTGCACAGACCGCGGCGTGTTTGACAATGGATGGGACATTCCATAATCGCTACCAGTTATTAGTTTCCATTGAAATCAATAATTAAGAGATGTTGACATACTTTTTTGTAGTTTCGACAGACGTCAACTCTCGGCGACTCCTCTGTAGTTTTGTGAGAGGTATTGCAACGGGAATTGGGCCGGCACGTCCGGGGACGTACCACTGGCTCACATAATACTGCCGTAAAGTAAATCTTCAGTGTCGCGTTTCCTGCGGTTTGTCAGTTGCAGGTGATCTATCGGGGGCGGGGTGAAAAGGGGGGCAATGCAGCATCATAGTACATTATGCTGATGTTCATGGTTTATCCCACAATACTACAAAAAAAAAAAAAAAACAAATGTCGACAGAAGCGAACCCGACTTGTGTTCATATATTCTATTTCGTTATATACAGCGCATGGTATGATATCCGAGTGGAAGTTAGGATACGTACATTTAATTTTATTAAAAATTGTCGTTGGCTAAATGTTTTGATTGAATAAGCTGCAAAATCCAGTAAAAGGCCCGAAAAACAAGAACTGCCTTTGGTACGTGTTTGATCCATCGCTGTCGCCATTACTGTGTGTGTGTATCTGCGTGCACGCGTCAGAACTTATAATTCTTTGGCGTGACAAGATAAAAACTAAAATGTTGACTATATCTAACAGCCAGGGCGTTTTTCATGGCGGCGTGCGCGCGTATCGTTAAAATTTACTGTCATCATTTTTTCCCCAACGCGCTAGAAAAAGTATAACTTCAAAAGGGAAACGTTATATTACACTGAGCCTTGTATAACTTTTGTAAATAAATATGATATATAGATTAAAGTACAATTTTATTAGATGATTGTTATGTGTGTTACGGCGGCAGTGTTCCGCGGGTCGGTGACGTGGCTGCGACTGGTCGCGTTTTGTTCGGGTGTTGTAACGTTGTACGGCGTGGAAGAACTGTTGACTCTTTGAGTGCAGTGACTATAATATACTTCAGAACGCTATTTTATATAAGTACATCATAAATGTTGCAATAAATGTTGTTGAACGCTACAAATTTGGAAGTAATATTAAATGTTGTTGTAATTTTTTTAAAATTAAATGCGTTAAATATATTTTTTTCGTTTTATTTACTACCATGTCCCTGTTTATTGTCGACCATTTCACTTGGTGGTAGTTAAGTTTTGCTTAGAATTTCTTACGTGAGACTTCCGCCAAAAAACTTACGTGTCAAAGCATGTGCAGACAGACAGGTGAGTAATTTTCATCACCGTAGTAGTGTTAATTACTCGATTCTCATCTAAATTATGAAATATATTAAGTACATTTTTACATTAATTTCATACAATTTACTTCTGAATGCCTTGGTATTAGAGATGACGCTTGGCAATAATTGATAAAGAGTCAAAACACATTATCGACTGTTTTAGTCTCTGCGTTTCCTTCGAAGTTACTCTGCATGTTTTTTAACTTAGGAAAATTTTATGGGACGAGGTAGTGCCATACTGCGTAGGAGGAGGTGGTGCCATGCATGGTGCATGACACCACATCCTCCTATGCGACGGAATTGTGCTGGCACGACCGGGGAAGTGAGGCACTTGATACCGATTGTAAAGTGGCAGCGTCGCTGCATTTCGTGAGCAGCCGGTGGCCTATTGCGCAGCAATAATGCGGAAGTCCAGGGGGGGGGGCGGTAGTCATCAAGGCTCCGATGGCTCGTTTACCCGCTCATGCTATGCAAAATAATAAACTATACCAACTCCAATGTTTAACGACTGAGAGATGAAAATGTCTCACCCGTCAGCCTGTACTATGTAAATTGAACGTTACTTCCATGATACCGTTTGCTTAGATTATATTTAATAATCAGCAGCAGAAATAATTCACAATCAAAGAACTCATCTTTGCCAAGTCCGCGCTTTATAGATGTAAAAGTGGACAGGAGTTTTCATTATCCACACGAACACACCACTTCTATCAATTCTAAGAGTTTTAGAAATTGTCACTAACGCTCGGTTTATGTATAGTGTAGAAAGATCTAAGGTGTGTGTACCACACCACGAGTATCTTATACCCGCATTTCATGCTTATGGAGCGAAAGCGAGCGACGGCGAGGGTAAGAGGCGACCAGCTCGGATCGATTCGTGTGCGCTCGCCTCGCTTCGTTGACGCTGTCTTACTAAAATATATTTAAAATATTGACGGCCCTTTAAAAAGAACAAAGCATCCTACGTAGTATTTGTATACTTTTTGGATCAGAGGTCGAGCGGGAGCGGCCGATCCACACGCTCGCCGTCACGATAGTGCTCAGGCATATAAAAAAATAATTAGATAAACAAAAAAATTCCCCGACTGCCAACTGAAAAGAGAAAAACAAGCCTAGAGTAGAGTCCCATTATTATTCATGAAGATTTTTGCAAAGAGTTATAATGTGTCCCGACTGTACAAAGCGTTTTGTTTCTTTCCACTTAGTAGTCTGTTTTTTTTGTTCTTTTAACATTTTTTTATTTTCTAGTTTCTGTTAAATTAAAAAAATATATACTTTTCTGGAAACGTCACCTACAAACGACGTCTACAGTTTGATACCCAATAACAAGTGTAAGGTAGGAAAAAAAAACTTCACGAATATTCGTTCGAAATCCGCCACTTTCTTTTTTCAAGGTATCTCTTGGCACTTACGTTACCAAGTCGAATATAACGACACCCAATACTTGAAAATCCGTCAAGCAGTTTAGGTTGTAGGAGGAAACATAGACATCTACATACAGACATACATACTGACTCTCAAAAAAGAGTTTCCTCCTTCTGGCGCAACCGGGTAGAAAGTAAAATCACACTGTAGACAAAATAAAATAAAACAGAATAGGAAATATTTTTATAAGAAAACAATGTATAAGAAAAAAATAATTAATATACAAAGAAGCACACTCAATGATGAATACATATTATACAAAATAGAAACTTTGATCTAATAATCTTCTTTATTAAACTGATTGGTAAAGTGAAAATAGGTATTAGCGGCATGGATTGTTGCAAATACCTATGTTCCCCAATTGTGCGGGTAGACCGAAACTTTAAATTATAAAGTCAGTTAGACTTATAATTTCTTACATAAAGTACATAGTTGGATTTGAGCAAAAATATACAATCTAACCTTAACCAATAGTTTATAATTATCAAGTAAAAATATGACTGCTTTAATTAAAACCGAAATGTACAATAATAAAACTTACTTAGCAGGGGAAAGAAAGATTGGTCAAGTGCGATTCGACACTGACGCGCCTTTAAAAGCAACATTTTTGTGTTATATTAACTATAAATTACCACATTTGGAATTGTATTAATAAATACAATCATTTTAATGATACTAACGATCTTGCGGACTTAAATTTATCATTCGAAAACTAAGCAGGATGTAAAATGTAGTGTAAAATAAAATATATGTTCACATATACTATTTCGGTTTTAAATCCACGATTACAAAACATTAATAAGTATTATTACAAGTCTTATGTTAAAAAATGCAACAAGGGCTTGTGTTTTTCTCCCAAAGCAACGACTGTGCGACAGTTGTCTTGTGCGTTTAAAAAGGGATAATATTTTTGAGTTTCCTATGCAAAATCATGTTTGTTCAAATATCCAGTCGTGTGTAGGACGCGATACGATTTTTGATCAAACTAAATGATAGAAATTCTTCAGCACGTATTATATTTTGAGCTCTTTCAGTTGTTACGCTTTGAGGTATCGAGGGGCACTTCATATTCGGGCCTGAGTCAGCTGTCAGGCATCAACGCAGGGTCAGCGCACAAGTCAGTCGTTACATTAGGTTTTTCCAGGTCAGCACTGACTTGTCGTATTTGGAGCCCTAATCTCAAAAAATCAGCCCTAATGGCATATCCCTTATAAAATAAGAATATGAATACACAACGGTAACATTATATATAAAATGCGACGCTATCCGCGTTTTAAACGATTAAGTACAACAGAATTTTGACGATCGTAATTTTTTTTAAGTACATAAAGATAGCAAAAACAAAAGCTGTATAGAATTTTTTTTAAGTAGTGAAACGCCGAAACGAATAGTACAGATAATTAACAGCAATTTTTTTCATAAAAATCTCATTCCAAAACATCTAAAATACTTATCACAGACTTTCCAAAAGACATATAATTTCGTTTTGTGTATCAATACCGTGTACAGGGTTCATAGAAATCAAAATTATAATTTTAAACATTCAAATACTTGTTGGTCTTAAAAAACGTTAAACAAAATTCTAAGCAGAGCCTTTGTTTGGTCATAGCAAAAGTGCCTTCGGGAACAGTTCCATGGCGGCATAGTCTTCGAGTACCTGAAATAATAATTCACTATTATAAAAATCTATTTGTCGCTACTTGAAACAGAACTGAGCGGGCTGTGTCAATGATAATACACATAGTAGACAATTAAGATAATATATGAGGTGTAATTTGTCGCTTTCTCTACTAACAGGTGTATACTGGGAACTTGTGGAGAAGGTATAGACAGATGGTGGTGGTACAGGTATCAGTGCATAGTCTATATTAGCCAGCTGTCAGGCATACAGCAGGTGACAGGTACCTAAGAAAAAAGCTGCAGCTGAAGATGGTAAAATATATTATCCGTGCAAAAGCGAGTCGCAAGAACCTTTTTTTTTGTTGACACGGGTTAAGGCATTTCCTAAAAGCGCCTCCTCTTGCTCTTTGGTACCCTCTACTTATAAGAGGAGTACCAAGAGCGATTCCTCCTCCTGATCTTTAGCCCCCTCTTCTTTTAAGAGGGGTGCAAAGATCCCCCTCGGTTCAATTGGCTTCGCGTGGGTTCACCCCAGGCTAACGAGCCCCACCGCCACGACATGAACCATGGTGGGGTAGTTACAAGTGCCTGTTCAAGGTGGTATAAACTATAGTATCAGTACACCAGCGGGTTACAGGTACCTGCTCAAGGTGGTGTAAACTATAGTATCAGTACATCAGCGGGTTACATGTACCTGCTCAAGGTGGTATAAACTATAGTATCAGTATATCAGCGGGTTACAAGTACCTGCTCAAGGTGGTATAAACTATAGTATCAGTACATTACCGGGTTACAAGTACCTGCTCAAGGTCCTATAAACTATAGTATCCAGAATATCAGTGGGTTAAAAGTACCTGCTTAAGGTGGTAAAAACTATAGTATCAGTACATCAGCGGGTTACAGGTACCTGCTAAAGGTGGTATAAACTAAAGTATCAGTACACCAGCGGGTTACAGGTACCTGCTCAAGGTGGTATAAACTATAGTATCAGTACATCAGCTGGTTACAAGTACCTGCCCAAGGTGGTATAAGCTATAGTATAAGTATATCAGCGGGTTACGAGTACCTGCTCAAGGTGGTATAAACTATAGTATCAGTACATCAGTGGGTTACAAGTACCTGTTCAAGGTGGTATAAACAATAGTATCAGTATATCAGCGGGTTACAGGTACCTACCTGCTCAAGGTGGTATAAACTATAGTATCTGTACAACAGCGGGTTACAAGTACCTGCTCAAGGTGGTATAAACTATAGTATCAGTACATCATCGGGTTACAGGTACCTGCTCAAGGTGGTATAAACTATAGTATCAGTACAACAACAGAGGGTTATAGATACATGCTCAAGGTGGTATAAACTAGAGTATCTGTACAACAGCGGGTTACAGGTACCTGCTCATGGTGGTATAAACAATAGTATCTGTACAACAGCAGGTTAGAGGTAACTTCCCAAGGTGGTATGAACTATAGTATCAAAACAACAGTGGGTTACAAGTACCTGCTTGAGATTCTGCGTGGTGGGTCGCGGCACGTCTAGCGGCAGCAGCGAACGCAGCACGGCGCCGTCCAGACACAGCTGCTTGTTGAGCAGTAGCTCGGCGGGCGCGCTGGGCTCTAGCGGCGAGTGCGCCAGCGAGTAGCGCCGGCACATGTCCGCCCACGCTGTCAAGTGCTTGTCGTTCGCTTCCTCCGCCACAGACGCGATGTCGGTCTGTTAACACATTTCATTAGCACTCAGATATACAATGAAGTATTCTGAACTATAGTATTTTCTCTTTACGATATAATTGTAATACTATGCATATTACTATAATTGTAATATGCATAGTATTACAATTATAGTAATGTAACACAAGAAAGTTGTATAATAGATCTGAAATATCGTTTTACTTTGCAAATTAATATATCGTTGTTTTATAAGGATTTCATGTCAATTCAGTGACGAAAATCTCTTTTTAGACTACATGTACCTAACACATAATACTATATTTGCTTATTTTCATTATTATTATTGTAACTACTGTTAACAATAATATTTTTTACAGATAGGAATAGAATCTTCTTTATTTAATTATTTTTGTAATTAAAAAAGGTTTAATTAAATCTAGAGTTCTAAAATTAAAGTGATCATACCTTGGCTAAAGTGGAGATAGCAGTTCCATAGTAGTCGTGGTTTATATTGAATATCTCAGACACAAGCTCAGCCAGGCTGCCCTGGGTGCTGTTAGCCTCATCGACCACGTTGTAGATATTGCCCTTACACTCCGGCCTGGTGCCAACAGTCCAGATGGCTCGACACAGGTCCCTCACATGTACCGTGTTCAGCTTAATATCCGCTGTCCATAGCAGTTTCATTGTTTCGCCTAGATGCTTGTATATCCCGCCGTAGAGAAGCCTGGGAGCTGTAATTTATGTCTTCTATTACTTTGTATTTTATTTGAATCAATATGCAATATTTGTATTTGTGTCAACATATGGAAAGTTAAGTACGTTTATTAAGAGGCGACGCTGCCATTGCCGGTGGATTTGGCCGGCACGAGTGGGGGGACCTCTCACTCACATGATACCGCAGTAAAGTGACAGTTGTGCAGTCGCATTTCATGCGGTTTGCGAATAGCATTGGCCCATTGGAGGTGAGGAGATGAGGGCAACGTCTACGTGACAGTCATGTAGATGTCTATGGGCGTCGGCAGTCATCAAAAAGACTCAGATCGCTTCCTTACCTACAAACCTAATACACTTTTTGTCATTCAGGACTCAGTTTGTTTGTTTGTACACGCTAATATCAGTAGCTACTGTTTGCTACCCCATTGAGAAAAAATCTCTATATGTTGAATACTCCATCGATCGAGGAATGCCATAAGCGTATACGCTACGACTAATAGTAACATTCGGCGGAAGAAACCGCGGGGTGATGCCAGTATACTATTTACATCACGGAGGGGTTGGTGAGGGAGCAGCACACCTCAGGTCGAGTCGTCCCAATTCGACTATGACTTACAAAGTAAACTCACTCAGACTTCTCCTATCTGCAATGCCATACACTGTGGCGGGCCTTAAAATTGTGTAACTCAATTCTGGCTCTAGCTTCTTTAGTTCCTTCTCCACTTGGCTTTTCATTCTTCCTTCCACTGTCCATGGTTCCACAGGACAATCCTCTTTTTGTGGCTGTTATAAAAAGAAATATACAATAAAGGTAATTGAACACAAATGTCTACTTTTTAGTTTTTATTTTCTGGTAGACATAGTGGCGTTTTCTGGTCGTAGTCCGTAGGCTAATTTCACAGGTTCGTATTAAATATTAAGCCTATCAGGAATATTAACTGGCAAATAATGCTTATTAAGATAAAGTTCGGCTTCTCAAGCTTCGTTGTGGTAGCTTAGAATTTTATCAAGTTGTGAAACCAGCCCTGTATCCATCCAGTCTCTATTGAATAGTCTCGAGATTTAAGGATCTGCCCTTGGTGAGGTGCCCCGGAACAGCGAATCATCAGGGCACCTCGACGGCTAGTCAGCACCCTAAGGGACGACGCGGCGCCACCTCCACAAATGGGGTTGCCCCGCACTACAGCACAGCTTCACCGATGTTGGAACAGTGCATTGGGGTGACGTTCCCATCCTCGCCCCTTGCCTCGTGCACAAAAGCGCCTCCTGTTGTTCTTTGGTCCCCATTTTTTTTTTCGGAGGCACCTACTACTGATTGCCGGCGCTTGTGCAGCCTTAACAGTTGGAATGACTACGAAAGACTAAAATAGTCTTGACAAAATTTTCTGCAGGTTTAGGGAGACGATAGGGGGACAGACCTCCCTCTTTTCCCGCAGATGGGAAGAGACAAACTAGAATTTTATTGTGGGTGTTAACCCTATGGTGATTATTATTGGGACCGAAAAGGGGGAAAAGGTCCCCCTCCCCACACTAGTGGAACGGCGCGCGCACGATTCCTCCTCCTGATCTTTAGCCCCCCCCTTCCTTTAAGAGTTCAATTGGCTTCGCGTGGGTTCACCCCAGGCTACCGAGTCCCACCGCCACGACAAGGCTTGAACCATGTCGGGGTAGTTACAAGTACCTGTTCAATGGTCAGTTACCTGTTCATATGTAGTAGTTAACAGTGGACAGAGGACCCATCTGTGGAGGTGGAGCCGGTCCCTTAGGGGGCTGACTAGCCGTCGAGGTATCCTGATGATGTTGTACCGGGGCACCTCACCAAGGGCGGCACTGATGGCACTCGCGGTGGTTTTTGTAGGTATTCGGCACTATCATGAGCGGCGAGTCCCACACACCACTAGACCCCACCCAGGGCCAGCGAAGGAGCGTAAATGTGTTTCTCCGCGTCAACAAAAAAAAAACAAAGGTTAAGCTTCGGCACAGCCTGAAGCCTATATGACCTACATATGTCCTGCTCTTGTGGCCAGTATATCGGATACTCCCCGTATTGGATATGCTTCCGATTGGCCATCAAACCATCACAAATCGCACGAAACACGCCAGCATAGCCATCACTTCATGCCGTTATTATTATCAAGTTACAGTCCGATTAGCGCTTGCTTGCCTGAGTAGGCAAACTGCCTCGTGCTAGGAACTGTGTATACCTTATCACTGCTATACATCTGTCCGCTCGAGATCTCGACCAGCCGTCCAACATTCTGCTTGGCGCACTGCTTCGCAACGTTGACGCTGAGGGTGACAATACCCTCGGCATACACGGCCTCCGTCTGCCCTACCCTCGTCTCTCCGGCACAGTTCACCACCAGGTCCCAGGAGCCATTGGTGGGCTCCAGTGCGTTGGCGCATGATGCTGAAAATTCGGTTTTTGTACTTAGTGTTTTATATATAAATATATATGTATATATATCTTTATAGTGTAGGGGGACATACGGTTCTTTACGACAACCAGCAATTACTATGACGATGCTGTTTAATCGACCATGGATTGTTCTATAAGTGGAACATGTTAAGACATGTCAACAGTAAATATGTTACTTAAGCCTTTCAGTAGAGAAGATAAAATCTATAGAATTTGACGTGCTTTATACACAACAGTGCTCACGAGTTTATAGAAGCTTGAGCTGCAAATATGATGTACAAGACTCTTCCAAACCTGTACTGTCATTTTGATGATGAGGTAGTAACGTTTAAGCCTGACTAAGTCTGTAAATTTTATAATTTTATATTAAAAATACGGCAAACGATTCTCGGTTATGTCCACCATATTTTAATAAGCTTTTCTAATTTATTAGCTTAGTACTTAGGGTGCTTTTTTAACGATGGAACCAAATTATAAAAAGTAATGGCATTTTTTTCATATAGGCTAAATATAGCTGTTACCTTGTTGTTTAATTTTATATTCATTCCTACTTAAATATTTTATAAAAATATTTAAGTAGCAATGATGTAATTGCTGTCTGACTATTAGACTGAGGGTGTGACCTGGGTTGAAGAAATGACACTCTTTTCTTTTACTGGACGTTGAGGAAGGAATGATGGCAGACGCTATCGGCCATTACCAAATGATAATTAAATAGTTTTTTATTTACCGCCTGAAACCTATATATATTCGTGACTACGAAATATCAAATTGTTTAATATAAAGAGATAAGTTCATGATTTCTAGCCGACGCCATGTTTCATATCTATATGTTAAAATGTCTTAATTCTCTTATGTGTGTATAATGTTGCATGTTAAATTCTCTTTTATTGTAACCGAGTTTACATATTGCCTGATTTTAGTTGGCTCCTGAAGCTAAGAGAATGGTAATCTTATTGGTTGTATGTTCCTTTTCAGAGCTCTACTCTTTTTTTTTAATCAAATTGAGATTTAATGTGAACATATGATGTCACTATAATCTTACCCTATTAAAGTTGAAGATTGAAGAACAATCAGTCTGCGGCTTAGTGGATTGATTTATAATAAGACATAGAAAGGATACCTCCTGGTTGCTGCAGGACTAGACTTCGTTCCCTCACTTTTCACTAACCCTTATTAAAAACTGTATTGATTCCATTGTCTGTTTCTGGTACTATCTTAAGTTTTTTCATGATTGTGAATGTGGAGAGACCATGATCAAATAAATGTATTTGAAAGTCTGACTAAACATTTAACAGCCCTTTACCCTCAGTGTGAACCCTCTCATACAATCAATTGTAATATATTGTCACAACGAATTCAGTTTATTTGTTATTTTCGTTACTACTGTTTTCTGTTGTCTCTGAATGGCATGGCTTCTGTTCACTCGTAGCTTGTTAGAATGTGTATTACGCAAGCATAAGTAAACATTTATTAAACATTTAGTATTATTGACGAACTGCTATTATTACAAATTAGATTAGGTTATGGGCCCAGATACATATACCTAGATAATTATTGTAAATAGGCGTGGGATGCGGCAAAAGTCGGCGAGAAGATAAGTGAGGTTATCTTACTGTAGTTTGCGGCGTGGGCAGTGCAGAACATGGGCGAGCACAAAGTGTTCCCACTTGGGACATGAAAAGGTCAAAATGGAGGGCAACAACATTAAGGTCAATGTGAAGTAGTTACAGGACCGGAAACTGGAATATCTGGAAATTCCAAGTAACGGTACAGTCGAGGGGCAATGGTTCTAACCAATGTTTACATTGTGGAGGGAAAATCGGTGCAGCCAGAAGCAGCCAGTGTAATATCTGCATGGGAAGCTAATGACGCCAAAATGCAAATGTTACTGGTTATGCGAATGTCGGCAGAAGCAATGTCAAATTTAATTACATATACGAGTACCGCAGAGATGACGCGAAAACTTTAGTGTGTATACGAACGGAAAGCTGACACTTGTGTGCATATAATTGAGCAGAGATTCTTCCAATGTAAGTTTGTAAATGGCACAGATATTTCCATTTTCTTTACAAAGGTACAACAAATGCAAAACCAAATTAAGGTGATGGGTGAAGAAACATTCAATAGGTTCCTTACCATGAGAGTATTAATATCTTTGCCAGAGAACTATAAAAAAATTGTTTCGGCTTGGGAATCAGTCCTGACGATAACACACCGATACGATTGATGATTTGGTGGCCAGATCACTAATCGAAAAATAAAAGGAAAGAACGAGCGTTATTAGTGAGAAAAAAAAACCTTTAAAATGTTTTAAATGTGGTAAAAATGGACTTTATGAAAGTGACTGTAAAATTAATAAAAGTAATGGTGAAGGGAACACAATAACTGTTTCTATTGTGGGAAGCTCGGACATTTTAAGTCTCAGTGTCAATTTCGAAAACATAATTATCAAATACTGTAAATAAAATTACATGTAACGCGTTTGAGGCGTGTCACTCGTAGTATGAGTTGTAAAGTGGTTAGTGGATTTTGGTGCAAGTGACCACGTTGTGCCAAGATGACCTGACCCAACCCAGGGCCGGTGAAGGGGCGTAAATGCGTTTCCACGCGTCACAAAAAGGACCTTATATCGCTGAGTAATAGGATTTTATTAGTTACACCGATTCATAATGTGAGTTTTTCTGTGATGCATCATGATACATAAGACATACTGTTTACTAGCAGACTACACGCGGAACCCCAAGGAAGATCGCTGACGCCGCGATTCTCGCCTGCTACACGTGCGGCCTCGATCGGTCTCTTCGATGTTTAGAATTGTAATTAAATTACCATTCCATTATTAAATCTAGTATCTATTGAATATATCGAAATCACTTGGTTTCAATTAAATAAATTGTAACCATTAGTAAAATTTTTTTTGGATCCCACGATTGTTGCTTACATTTTATTTTTTACATAACAATAAGTATCTTAATAGGTACACTACTCATAGGTTTTTTGCGACTTCCTCAGAGTTTATGATATTTATCGAAAAGCATGAAGTGTAAATTTAAATATAATGTTTCATCTATAAAATGAATTATCCCGACCCTTAAGTCGATGTTTGAAATATTAATTTCTCTCGCCTTTAAAATAAAGATATAGAACTTGTATTATTAACACAAGAGGCATGTAATAAGACCGCATTACTCATGCCTTATGGTAGGATGTAAATTTTTATTTAAATAACATCCAAAAACAATAAAATCACTTATGTATTCATGGCTGGCACGAAACACAATGGCAGAGAGTATCATCGTGGTTTATAACGTATTGTGTTTCAAAATGTTATTATAATGTTTTTTGATAACCACATTACTTCACGATAACCAAGTTTTGGTTACAATTCTATACATTGCACACAAATGCATTACAGATTGGGTTGGCACCGCCGTTCCCCCGGAGCGTACCGGTTCAATTGTTCATATGATTCCGCTGCAAAATGATGGCTATGTAACAGAATAATGTGCAAAATTGCATAGTGCAACCAGCATAGTGTGCAAAATTGCTACCTACATGTAACGCAGTGACAGAGGAGGTGTACCTATTGTGCTGTTCAGTAATATATGATTACAGAATTAATATTTTTTTCTTTCAAATTAATTTGAAAGTTTTTTTGAAGAAGTGTGGCATTGTGTATCAGAAAATAAGCTCATGGTCGGGAATAGAATGAAATGTGTTGGTGGCTTACTCTGGCACTTATGGAACGGGCTCGGTGTCTCTTATTTGGTGTAGATTTATAGAAAATGTTTTGGGATGAAATAGTCGACACTATTTGTGAAACAGAACTCTTGCTTAAAGTTTACTAGAAACACCATATGTGCTCTGGACTGCCTTGGCCCGGGTATTTGGGAGCACAGCTATATGGTCCATGTTCCAAAAAAATAAACGAACCAAATAGATATGCAAAAAGATATATTCTTCTCGGGACCAGCAAGGTTGGTTTAGGCACTTTTATATCAGACACAAATTACATGTAACGCGTAATCAGAACATTATAACTTATGACTTGAATGTAGAGGGCTCATTTAATCAAGGTAATACAGAAGCACTTTTTTCTCCTACGCGCAAGTACTGCCCGCAGTTGCAGACAAATCTGGCTAAGTATATGCGCGATTAACAAGACTGATTACTTAGAATCTTCCAACTGATGGAAACCTTACACCATAACCAAACTCTCAAGTTAAAGAAGATTAATTTTTACAAATCGCACGAGTTTGCTTGACAGGCCCATTCCATATGTTACCACTGTGAATAATGTTACAATATGAGCAATACTTACATTGTAACTTTATTCATCGAGATACGGATGTTGCTTACAAGATTTTGCCGTTGCACTTTGATCCATTTTGACCCAGAAATATGAGAAGAAAAAAAAAATTAAAAGAGCAGAGTAAAAAAAAGTAGCGGAAGTGCAAGAAAACATGAAAAAAAAAACGGAAAAAAGTGGCGAAACGCAAACATGACATTACTATCTCTTGATATTGGCTTTCCAAAAATTATATAAAAGAAAACAGTTGCAGAACAAAAGCGAAGTAAAAAAAAGATAAAGAATTAGTTACATAGTCTGCTATATATATCCTATTGAAGAATACAAAAAAGACCAGCAAGAATGTTAAGATTAATATTGATCATCGATACCATGGTTTCAGATCACTTAAAAGTCGGTGAAATTTCTATAATTTGCAACTTCCTAAAAATTACAACTCAAAACTGACTGAAGCGGTCCAATCTATTCGATGGCGCAACGTACCTTTTACTTTACACTCAGATGTAATTAACGCAAAAGACAACGTACTCAAATCATTTTGCAGCATTTCTCCTTCAAAAGCTAAGTGATCCTGTTGTCTTTTTGGTCCATCTAATAGTGAAGTACGGCAAAATCTGTCCCAAGTTTGAAGTGGTACCTTCACCATCCGACGGTTCAATACCGCAAATTTTGTTGCCTCTTTTCAAGAAAATGATAAATGAAAGCGAAATTCACATTGCTTTGATTTTGTTATTTCGGAACATCTCATTTAAAAGGCCTCGGCGGAGTGGTGTAAAACGTAAACTGGAGCAACTCGTAGCCTATGGGCAAGATGTTCTAATATTCCCGAAAAGGTGCAGAACAGGTACCTAAATACAATAAAGAACACCACTAACTGACACAATGGTCCAATTCAATAAAAATGCAGAATGTGCTGTAAGAGTCTGATCGTTTCAATCAAATTCAAGGACGACCAAGGACAATCCAGGGTTGATACATTTGCGACTTTTGCGATTACTTTTAATAACGAGGCTGTCATTCAAATGCCGATATTGTGAGACTATTTAGCAGAATTAAATAATTAAATAGAAATAAAATAAATGAAATAAAAAATTAGGAAAGGAAAAGAAATGAAATAAAAAAAAAATTACTGCTAAATTAAGAAAATGCTCTAGTTTGGAGGTTGGAAAGAAAATGCTATAATGAATATCAAATTCCATTAAGCGTTGTAAAACAACTCAACACTATTATTAATTTAAAATGTATGCTCCTTGGGCTGTTATATTCTTTTGTTATGTTTTAATAGTAAAGCTTTTAAAGTCACCTTAGTGTTTAATTTTAATAAATAATGATCTAACATTACCTAGTGGGCTAGTGAGAATTAGATACACCTAACTGAATGAGTAAGTAAGTGAGTGAAGCCCGAGTTATAATTTATTTCACTTTTTATTTTTACTTTATCTAAAACCCGGAGTAGGGAGGAGTAACACGAAGAAGAATAAAAATAAGTTTTTCAACTTCCAATATATTACAGAATTGGGCAAATCACTGGATTTGGACAGACATTAATCCTACTACAATCTCAAATCTAGCTGAATCTCAAACAGACGGATTGCAGGAAATAAGGGGATAACTGAAACAAAAGCTTCAGTTGGGGCCTCAGGATTACGAACTTTTTTTTTCGTTCGCATTTAAAGATGTGCAAAAAGAAGCGCTAGAGGTTCTTAAGTCTGATTCTAATGTAGTAAAGACGAAATATCTTCAACCATGTAATTGAATCGCTGAATTTGCCATCGATGATAAATAAGTATTTTTGTGAAGAGACCAGTTAAATAAGAGTAATAGGTACCTATATCAAATTACATGATAAAACATGAATTCGAATCAGGAATCTTACAATAGTTTTATGCACCCGCTACCACAGTTCCATTTGTCCTTTTTCTTTTCCTAGTGAAAATACTTTTTGCCGCTGATAACACCAGTGTAGTAAACGAAGGAGCAACAGCAAAGAACATATATGTTAAACTGAAAAAGAGCTTTACGGAATACGACCTTTCGTTCAAAACATTGTTGATTTCGAATCCGACAGCTGTAATACGATGATGAGACGCAACATTTGGTAGCAAGCGGGTTCAGAGATAATAGTCCTGGTAATATCATAATAAAGTGCACCTGTAATTCCGCACACCTCTGCGCTAGCGAAGCATGTCAAAAACAAACAATTAGGTGCGAACCATTGCAACGAAATATTTTTACTTTGTTTATAATTGCTCAAAAGGCACCACCTAGGCAATTTGAAGTTCTTGGAACTCAAGCCACAAACGAAATTACACCCAAAACAAACTAGATGGCTGTCATTTCAGCAAGTAAATTCAAATAATAATCATGTGTTCCAAAAAATGGATGCTGTCAAATCGTCTTTCACAGACATGGCACTGTCGGAACGATTTATCACGATAATCATAGCTTACACCAATCCATCCAACAGAAAAAAAACTTACAAATCGAGCTTTTCAATTAAATTCTCAAATTGATGTCTTAAGTTAATACCATGGTTGCTGTAAAGCTTATGAAACGTCGGGCTAGATAAATAATTGATTAAACCGCGATAAAATCCGTAAAAATAGTTTTATTGTAATAAATTCTCAAAATCCAAACTTCTAAAATCAAGGTGGAATGAATTTTTGTATATTTATTTTTCTGTTAATCCTGTGAAAAATGCTTTATTATGTCCTAAAGTGCTTTTAATTTAGTCTGTGTGAGGACTGCATAAAGCATTCTAGCAATCACCTCACACTCTTCTAGACTAATTAATATAACAAATTATAAATTCTTTACGATTTCGATTCAGTGGCAGGCTCTACCAATAATGTGATATTTTTGATAAAACTACAACGAAGGAAAAGGGCATACGTTTTTTGGGCGAAACCGCGTGTTTGGTGTGACAATTTCCACACATGACTTATACACACAAGAACAACATGTGTGTGTATAAGCCAGCAGTTTCCCCATGAGTTTGTGGAGTCCATTATTTTGTACTTAAAGCGGATGTACTGCTACTGCATATATCCTCCTCCTTTCTAATTTTGGTTATATGTAGTGTGATCTTAAATTAAGTACACTGTAAAAGTAATTAATGTTATTTTCAATTAAGAAAAATACTTTTTTCCTTTGGAACAACATTTATTGCTAGATTGGGTATACTGCTAATACAAAGAAACTTCTTTTTTTTTTGAAGTCGATTGATAAGTGAAACAGTGTAAATGTAGAACATTTAAATGTGATAAATAAATTATTGATACTGTATATGTACAATTAACATTAAAACAGAAGCAGCCAGTTAAAATAGATATGAGTCAGCCCTTGATATGTTATCATGCATGTCAACTACATAGAAATGAAGGAAACTCGCTATACACAATATCTACAGGGATAAACTTAACACATTTGTTATGTTGGTTGGTAACCTAATAATGTAATAATATAACCTAATAATGTAATAATATACCCTAATAATGTAATAATTATATAAATAATTTTATTGATCTTCTAGACATAGATGATTAAATGGTGATAAATAAGTGGACCTTGGCCAGGTTTGAATCCACAAATGGCACAGGAATGGGTTTTTACTGTCACCTTTTTTTTTGGCAGGACAAAAATTTGCTGGTATAGTTATATAAGAAACAAAATAGGAATGGGAACAAATTACGTTACAGATTTTGTCCTAATAAACTTCTCTGGTTTCCAAAAGGAAGTTTTTTATTAAGAATAAGAATTTGCCAAAAAAGACACCCATTCATACAGAGTAATTCTAAAGCATGTAAATCCACAAAATTTTGTCTTAAATTTTTTAAGTGCGCAATCATTTAAGAAATTGAAAGGAAAATTTTATTCTGTGTGTAGCAGTGATTCTAATGACAAATAATATAACTATTACACATAATTTGTACCTATTTCAGATAATTTATTCACAAAAAGTTTGCAAAAGTTTGCAAGTATGGATGAATGTTTATTATTCCTTCACACAAAAACAACTGAATGGGTTTTAATGAACCTTACAATAATATAGCTAATGCTAAGAGTTATTCAGATGTATAATGCTTATACATCAGAATAACATATAGCCTTTAGAATTTTTTTTTTTCATGTGGTTTGGTCTGAAGTCCATGCAGCTTAAGTCGCAGGTAACAGATAGTAAGCATATAAAGTTTTTGTTGAGTAGATATAGATTTTTACAATGTTGAATTGCTTTACACACAAATATATTCACCAAAAATTTTGGTAACATTAAATTGGGAAGCAAAACCTAACTACTTAATATATTCAAATGTACCCCATGACACTCAGGTTATCAAGACAAATTGTTATTCTGAACATCATCTAATGTGTTGATATCAGTCACCCTGTTGAGGCTGTAGCAGAGATCAACAAAATTTGGTTGGGGTATATCCCTAGGGTAAAAGTAAAAAAAAAAGGACATTACCCTCTAACACAATTAAGACATAACATTGACAAGTAAAAACCTTGTCAATATCATGTCAAATAAATCTGACTCATTATAATTATTGTTATTATTATTATCTTGGAAACACACTAGCAGCTAAAGTGACCTGATGCTTGTTGTCTTATACTTTGAAGATTTCTAGTTAGTCCAGTCTGTTCTTAAAGCAGTTTGGAGATGGGCAGGCTGTACCATAATGACATTTTCAGGAATCCTATTCCAAGTGTCACAACGTTGTTGGGTAGAAAAATGCTTCTTAGGTAATTATATATTTGGAGAATATTATAAAACCATCCTTCTGTCCACATAAACTTACCAATTTTCTTTCATATGCCATTTTAAACATTACGATTTATACATTAAATTACACAAATTATCTATTCAAAAAATAATAATTTAAACACTTACTTGGATTTATTAGGTTTGCGCTTTTATACTCGACGCGGGGGTCTTCAAAAACCTTTGTATGGGCGGTATTTAAGAACGCTAATTGAGGTGGCGTTTTGTCGACAGCACGTAAGGAGCTCACCAAGTCATTGCTTATTAAGTATTCAACAAGGTTGCGCCCGATGAAACCGCACCCTGAAACGGACCTCGTAATCAGAAAATTAAAAAAAAAAACATAAGTCACAGGATGACTAAGACTTTCTAAAAAAAAGCCGTTGAGGAATTCAAATATATGTACCAAATAAATTATGATTATTTGTTTTCTTCTCAAAGTGAAACATGAGAGAACTGTTTTGTTCATTATGTATAAAATTAATTACCTCCCAAAACAACAACTCGAAGTTTTGAAATATCACCGGTAGAATCAGACATTTCGCCTTCGGTTCCAGAAAAGTGAATGACTTTTGACAAGTGACAGTCTGACAATATTGACAGTTGACATAACATAATAGAATTGGTTGTCAAAACTATTTTTAACAACTTTTGTCGATGTCAAAAGTCTGATATCATACAGCTTTCTAGTTTTTTGTACGATAATGTAAATCGAGGATTTCGATACTAACTGCCGTGCTTTGTGCACCATTTCACTCCTAGCAGAGCACGCTTTACTGCATCAAAATGGCGAATCGCAATTGTTTTTTTGTGAAAAAGGTCTTACAGTGAATTGTTTTCATTCCATTTTTTTGTAATGTAGGGGGACGACGACCTGTAAT
>JAFELO010002941.1:32946-48166 GCA_017140195.1 Eumaeus atala
TATTATAATAAACAAGCTAGCGAGCTTTATAATAAAATACATAGTGGCAATAAAGATAGTGAGCCTAAACATCGAGAAAAAAACAAGTGTGGTTTATTTACTGTCTCTTTTTTCAATAATCTCACTGCGCAATGCGCATGTGAGATCAGTTAGAAAAAGATAGTATAGTGTTCTGTTCCACTTCTTACGTCTCTATTTACCTAGACGGACACTCACCATCATACCATCATAGGAAGCCATAGAGCTTCCCTTCTCTATCTATATTGTCTCTGAGTGAAAACATCAACAGACATACAGAAACAGTGCAAATATTAAATACAAATCTACTATTCCTACTTGTATTTTAAATTGACTGTATATTGATGTACTCATAGTTACATGTTTAACTTGTAATAGAATAATAATAATACCACTAGTGTCATCGGAGAGACCAAAATGATAAAATCGTTTGCTGCCTTTTTTTTTCTTTTTTTTCGGAGGGACCTAATACTGGTTGGCGGCGCTTGTCCAGCCTCCGCAGTTCGACTAACTACGAAGACTTTTGTGTCTTTAGGCTTAAGGAGACGATAGGGGGCAAGACCCCCTCTTTTCCCGCAGATGGGAAGAGATGTACCGGGTTGATTGTGGGCGTACCCTATAGTAATTATTTTTGCTTACAAGAGGATAAAGCTTAAAAAGGACATATCGTGCCTTTTTCAGAACGTTATCAATGTGATTCTTGAAGCTTATCGACCTATTGAGAGTCAGTCCTAAGTATTTCACCGACTCTGCTCTAGGTATCTCGTTACCGTAGAGCAGGCATGTTTCCTCGTCTATGCGAGGCGTGGATTAGTGAGAACAGTATGGACTTACTCTTCTCTATTCTCCATTTTAAGAACCATTCATCGAGTTCGGTCACGGCTTGTTGGAGTAGTTTGTTTGGAAAGTAGAGACGCTGTGGGATTCCTTTTACATTTTCCGGGCACATTTTTTATTAGACATAAAGGTTCTCTCTAGTTGGAGCATTACTGTTATATCAGACCCTCCCGATGGTATTGTGCAATAAGAAATGACATATTCATACATTGATGTATAAAACATACGATTAGCGCGAGAGTCGCACATCTCCACAATGTAGAGAATGTTGTACGTATCATGAGAGAGTTTTAAAAGTAGAGAGGCTAAGACGGACACACATACACACGAGGGTATTATTCAATCTAGGAAGGTATGGTCATATATTAAGAAGCGGGTAAAAGAATATGCAAGGACAAACAGAATTTTGTGCCCTGTTGCTTACAGATTCGGAGCAACTGTTACGCCGGGATTTTAGTGGGATTTCGATTCATCCGCAAGCCGACACACCCATGGGATCTCACCCAGGACCGGTAGCAGTGCGTAAATGCATTCTCAACGAAACCAAATAAAAGACAAGCAGAGTTTTTAAAAAGAACATAGTTTTATGTTCTGTATTTTGTTTTGATTATTACACAGTAACTTATCACTATACATTTTTATGATAGCTCTGGAACTAGTTTTTCTTATTATAAATATATTTTTTTCTTACTGAAGCTAGTTCAATTCAAATTTTTAGTCTTTTTTCTGATGTCAACTACTTTCTTTCAGCTTATCTGACGGCAGCAGGCAGGAAACTCCTAATCCACCTAGAACAACAAACATTAAAGTTTATTTTAACATATACCTACTCAACGTGGATCAAATCATCAAAATCCCTTGTTATACTTGTGAAATAGCTCGTCAATCAAATTCTCCGTATATTTAAAATAAGAAATAACCTAATTTATTTCAAGGAGCACAAATGTCAAACGTTGCGTCATTCAGACTTCCAAGCACTGGCCCACAAATGACTGCGTAAGTATAAGGTTTTATTGTGGGCGTACCGCCCACAATAAAACCAAAAAATGTGTAACATGATATATAGTACGTAGAATCTATAAGTTTGATAAAATGTCGCCTAATTTTTTTTTCTTTATTATAGTATAGGCGGGTAAACGAACAATCGGAGCCCATGAACATCCGCATGATGCATATGCGTTGCCCTCTCTTTTCTCCTCCCCTCCAATGAGCTACCGTCTACTTACAAATCGCACGAAACGCGACACCTACTGGGTCGTCATGTCGTGTCGTGTGACGGAGGTATCATGTGTGCGAGAGGTACTAACCCCAGTCATGTTGGACAATTCCGCTGCAATGCAGTATAGGACTGCCTCTTACTAACTAAAACGGATGCATAGAATGAGTCTAATGAGATTCTTTGAGTGAAGAGTGAGAGACATGGATCTATCTCTCTCTATCGAGCTGAGTTGAGGGTAGTCAAGAAGGTATTGGTATACGCACGTACGTACAGTGAGTGGGGTCATGATGATGATTTTTGCTTTGTATATTTACGTACAAAATCTATACATAATATAAAATGAAGTCTCCAAGATCTGCCTGTGTGTATGTGATCGATTTACGCAAAATCCAATGAACCGATTCTCATGCCGTTTTCATATGGATAAAGCAATACTCGAGGTAGGTTTTGGTGTATAATTTGTCTTGTGTGATTCACGGACGAAGCCGCGGCGGATCACAAGTATATAATAAATTAACAATATTAGATAATTAACATTCGCGTAACTTAATCAATTAGTTTATAACTTACAAACAAGCAAAGTGACGTATCCAATGATCATGGGCGTGCAGTTATCAGCAAGAAGGGCTCCTATTAGTTGGACGCTCAAGAATCCAAATCCACGTGCAACTACTACAGATAAACATGTAGCCATGCCCCTGATAACAAACAATGTATAATTATTATCATTGTTGGCAGCTAGAAGGCGTTCACTTCTGCTTATATCCAGCGTCACCCCAGAACTCCGATCAGAAGCAAAATATCAACAGATTCCAATTTATTACACAATCATTCAATCAGATCAACAAAATCATCGAGCATAACTAGCTATTGGTAGAATATAGGCATGCTCCCGATAGGAAACAAAATATCACCAGATGCAAATTACAACTCATTGCGCAATCATTCAATCAGATAACCAATGCGCCGATCATACGCACGATCTATTGGTAGAATGTAATGATGTCACCGATAACAAAAACAAAATGTCACCATGTGGCAGATACAAAAATAATTTATTTCTGAATCTTTCAATCAGATAACTAAGTTATCGATATCACACATTTGAATTATCTATGTTTAAGTAAGTAAAAGTCACATCATTAAATTCTAGTTGAGTCAGAAGTAATATATTGCAATATGACTGGTTACAAGGGGCGCGCGGGGTCTGCAGCCGGTTCAATTCAGAAGTCAGATTTTTGAAGTAAATCTTCTTTAGTTTTGTGGGCGATAGAGCGAAAGAAAAGGTTCGCACGCTTCGCCTTCTCTTGCACTTACAGTAATATTCGAAACTTAACTCTTTCAATTTCTTTCTCCACCAACATGATCCCTATCGGATTTCGTTGGCCGTGTTATCGTAACGCTCTCGTCATGCATTCACCTCTGTACTCCCCAATTCAAGCGATCGTAAAGAAGCTTTACTTCATTTATATATATATATATATATATATATATATTCTCAAGTTATTCTCACCTTAAGTGTGTTGGGTTTTGTTCTATCAGATACGTATTGGCGTTACCGAGGATCAGTGAAATATAAAGAAAGCCGAAGAACAGAGCGATACTCAATAGCGGAACCCTCACGAACATTAGAACAACTCCAGATAGGGCTGCAATAGCAAATATCAGAACCGTTGATCTACGTTTGCCAATATGCCCTACTATAAAGGTAAGGAGGACATTGAGGACGCCGGATAGTCCGGAATAGACTATCACGGTGTACAGGGTCATAGGCTTTACAGCCGCGTCGCAGTCGGTGATAGTCTGTGGATAAAGAAAGAAACAAAAATAATCTATACATATTATAAAACAAAGTCGCCAACCTGTTTACCTGTGGTATAAAAATGTAGCATTAGAGGCTAAACGAGCGGCAACATCACTTTGGTTATCCGACGCCCATAGATACCCACGCAGAGTTATGCAGAGGCGATGCCATTCTTTTCGACATCCCCCAATCTATCAACGGAGGAAACCCGACGGTAATCGTTTATGTCGGTATTATATGAGCAAGAGGTGCTTTCCAGCAGCAGTGGCGCCGCAATATATCTCACACAGACAAGTTTAAATTATCTAAAAGAGACAACTGGGATCTTCACACTTATCTTTTCCTATATCCTTTGCAATGTAAAGGTTTATTGCCTACACCTGCCAATTTCAATTATGTTATCATATTTTATTAATGTTATTTTAGAAAAAATAAAATTATCTTAGCACCTAGTAGTAATTACAAACTCTGTCTTCCTATCTGCACAAATTTATATCTCACACTTGACTTCCGTTGGCCTCGTTTTCGTTCCGCTCTCGTCGCGCATTCGCCAGCTCATATTCTCCAAGTCTAGCATACGTAAAGCAGTTTTACTCCTTTTGACACAGTCTAGCGCAATTAATATATAAAACTAGCAAGACTATTTCTTGCAGTTTTACCCGCGTGCGCCACAACCAAAAACGTACCCCGCTACAATAAGTGCCGCGCAGATGGCTCCTCGATAAAGATTCAAGGCATTGTTAAAGTTAAAGTGGAAATTACGTTAAATATCTCACCGTATTCCCAGAAGACGCTGCAGTGCTGGCCACTTCACAAAACGTTTTGCCAGTGTTATTTTCGTTTGTAAAGTACGCGTTTGTCATTGTTGGAACCCACATGGTATAACCTGTGGATCTACAACAATCAATTAAATTATCGAGCTTCCCGCCAACGGCTTCCTGCGTCATATAAAAAGCCCTTTTACTACTTTATGACGGTTAAAAGTCAGTTGGCAGATTGGAGGGCCTCCCCTCCATACAAGGAGAGCAAGGCATTCGCATGACAAAAATAATGCAGATGTATATGGGCTTCGGTAGCGTCAAAAGGTTTCGTTTTCCCGTTTGCCCAACTATACTATAAAAAAGTATCCTTTGGAGTCACATCTATATCTATACCAACATTTGTTAACAACATAGCATATAGTTCAGCGATTTTAAGCGTGAAATCGTAAAAAAAAACTTTTCTTAACATAGATTATAATGTTACTAATTTGTCAAATCGGACTTCTAGTACCAGAGACTAGAGAGTTCAAACAAACAATTCTCTAGTGAATATATATATATATATATATAATTTGAATATATCTCAACATAAAATTAATGCCTACTACTGCAGTCGCAACACAGCTAATACGAGTATTTACGAGTAACTTGCATCATAAAAGAACATAGTTAAAATTTAAGGTTTAAGCCAAAATTTATCGCTCGGCGTTATTCTTTGAATAAAGCTGAACATGAAATTATTGCCTACGCGCCTGCGGTCGCAACACAGCCAATACTTACGAGTAACTTGCATCATAAAAGAACATAGTAATATGAAGTAAACCGTCTGTTTCCACATTTTACTAAATAAATTTAAGTGTTTTAGCCAAAAATTATCGCTCGGCGTTATACTTTGAATGTAGTTCAACATGAAATTAGTGCCTATTCGGCTGCAGTCGTAGCACAGCTAATACATAACTTACATCGTAGAAGAACATAGTAATATGAAGTAAACCGTCTGTTCTCACATTTTACAAAATAAATTTAAGGGTTTTAGCCAAAATTTATCGCTCGGCGTTATACTTTGAATGTAGCTCAATGTGAAGTTAATGCCTACTGGACTGCAGTGGGAGCACAGCTAATGTATAACTTACATCATAAAAGAACATAGTAATATGAAGTAAACCGTCTGTTTCCACATTTTACAAAATATATTAAAGGGTTCTAGCCAAAATTTAAGGTTTAAGCCAAAATTTATCGCTCGGCGTTATACTTTGAATGTAGCTCAACATGAAATTAATGCCTACTGGACTGCAGTCGCAGCACAGCTAATATATAACTTACATCATAAAAGAACATAATAATATGAAGTAGACTTTAAGATTATTCTGTAACAATGGTCTCTTGAACAGGGGCGCCGTCTGATTCCATATTTTGCAAAATATATTTACATCTGTTGAGGTCGGCTTTTCATCCAGACGTAACGATTTTACCTGAAATGTAGGAACAATTTAATTGTAAGAAATCTAAAACATGGAATAATACATTGGATAGATCTTAGACTAAACTGATTTCACAAGTTACTATTACAGTGTCGACTCTAGTCGCCAACGCCAACTACAACATCAATATTTTTAGAGTAAGTACTTCTAACCTGTGAAACCGAGCTGAGTACGAGATTTGTTATTTAAGTTTGTAATGGGCAAACCGGAATTACAATGTTTATGTCTTAAGTTTACGCGAATGTTATTCATTACAACAAAACTATTTTAACGGATTTTATCGCGGTCTACCGTGACCATGGTTGCTGTAAAGCTTCTGAAACGTCGGGCTAGTTAAATAATTAAATAAACCACGACAAAACCCCTAAGGTAGTAGTTTTACTGTAATTATAATGTTCATGATGGGCGCAGTCATTTTTTTTTTAAGCGTAGCGGGGCAAACGAAAAAACGGAAACTTTGGATGACTACCGACCGACGGATGATTGTTACGAAGATGCCCTCCTATAGCCCCCTCCCCAATGGGCCACCGGCTACTTATAAACCGCACGAGACGCGACACTGAAGATATTACTTTACGGCGGTGTTATGTGATGGAGAGGTACTTCCTCGGTGGTGCCGGCCCGATTCTGTTGCATAGGAGGATGTAGCGTCATGCACCATGCATGGCACTACCTCGTCCTCTGCAAAATGGCACTAGCTCTTTCTTCCTTCATATGGACGTATTTATTCAAATTTGTTACTAGATTTATTATAAGAATAACACATCCTTACGCCAGTTCTCTGGTGGTTGCCACATATAATAGAGAAAATCGAGAGACACAACTGCGATTACTTGTTTCGATAACCTATTGCTACCTGACTGCGTCAGGCGGATACTGTTTTTGGTATGTGGGACACGACTCTCTTTTTGTAACATTAATACAACCGCAGATATAGTCCAGATCAGTCACGTTTCGTGCGTGTTGTATGTATCCGACAGCCAGTAGGAGGTAGCAGCACATCTGTATAAGAATAATTATCGGACGCCTGTGGGCTTCGGCAATCATCAAAATAATGTAATGGCTACGAAATGCTATGGCGTAGCATGTACCTAGTCTTACCATAAATATTGTAACAAGGAAAAACAAATTTTTAAATTACAAATAACATTTATTACTTTTACAATGTGTTAGTTTAATATACAAATATAAAACAATTGAAAATATAAAAAAGCTTATTTGAAGCGGTCTCCATTAGCTGTAATGCGGTCCTTTAAACACTGACGCCAGCTATCAATGATAAGGCATTCTTTGAATGGGGAAATTCTTCACTGCCAATCGTAAGGATTGTTTTAGGTACTCCAAATCATCATGGCGTTTAGAGCAAGCTGTACTCTCTAAAAGTAACCACAAATCATATTCCAGCGGATTAAGATCAGGACTAGACGACGGTCAGTTTTCAGCTGTGGTGAAGTCCGAGACGTTCGCTTCCAACCAAAAAAGTGTGGACCGAGTTTTATGACCCGGCGCCGAGTCTTGCTGGAAGTACCGTACTTGGTTATTGAACACGGTGTTATTAAGGAGCTAAATAACCTTCTCAAGAGTATCAAGATACCACTATCTTGATACATTTTTGCCGATGTTTTGATACATTTTTCATTAAAATATGTCTCAGTCACTCGTTCAGAACTAACAAAAAAAAAAAAAAAACCATCACTGAAGACGGATAATGCCCACGTTGCACTCTGTCGACTAATTGGGAAGCTTCCTGGGAGTCTTGACCATAAATACGGTCATTTTATTTGGTAAACTTTTGTTCAATTGTAAAAAATTTCTTATCGGTAAACAACATTTTTCTGTGACCTCCATTTGCGTACCGCTTCAGTAGTTGCTTGGATTTCACCAACCTATTCATCTTCATTTATCAGTTAAGAAATTACCAGTAGGTCTCTTATAGGCTGCAAGTGCCAAGACATCTCTTAAAATACGCGTCATGGTTCTAGGTGCTATCTTTATTTGGCGAGATAAAATCTTCTGCTTTCGGACAGGATTCTTTTTGATTTTTTTCTCTTGAATATTCGACCACCTTCTTCGAACGAACACTACGTGGATCTGCCATATCTTCCTCTGTCACAAATAGGTAAGTCGCATTGTACCTTTTAACAGTCCGGCACACAAACATTTCACTAATACCAAGTATGTGGAGAGTTGTAAAAATTCCATTTGGCACCACACCTACTATGTGTAATGCAATCACAGATATTCTGCTCTCTTTATCACCCAGTCTATTTTAATATCGCAAAATATCTTACAATACATTGGCGCCAACACAATCGAATAAAACCGACATTCCCAATTCAAATGTAATTTTTTTTTTATTTTATAGTGCTACTACACCAAGTATAGTACACGAATGCACTTTTCTCACAGTGCCGCTTCATTTCTTGCTTTCAGCTGCAACCTTCATCAAGTAATTGTGTATTTCATATTTGGTTTCAATGATAATTTAAATTAATTTAAATTTATAATGTCTGTCTGTTCTGTAATGTATGCAGATACGAGTACCATACTAAAGTTCAAAATTACAATTATTGAAGTGAAACTTCTTTAAGTACTCATGACTTGGGGAGTAATGTGGTGATTGTGAGACAAAAACATTACGAAAACGAGGCCAACGGAAGTTAAGAGAGAGATCTAAGTTGGTGAAAATAGAAATAGAGAGAGAGAGTTACACGGAAGTTGAGAAGGAGATATAAGTGAGTGAAGGTAGAAAGAGAGAGAGAGAGAGAGTGGCATAGAGTTAAGAAGAAGGTACAAGTTAGCGAATGAAGGAAGAGAGAGAGAGAGAGAGTTATACGGAAGTTGAGAAGGAGGCATAAGTTAGTGAAGATAGAAAGAGAGAGTTACACGGAAGTTGAGAAGGAGATATAAGTCAGCGAAGGTAGAAAGACAGATAATAACGTCTCGTATAATATTGAAGGGGTAACAGAATAAAGTGTGACCACACATGTTCTTTCTGTCTATCTTTCATAGCTTACAGCCAGCGTTTCGTGTAATCAAAACGGTTTTACTACGGTCGTATGTTCTAAACCAAACTCGTGAACATTTTAAAAGCTCTTCTAAAATTTAGAAGAGCTTTTAAAATTCTCATAAACAAAAATTTGGTGAAATCCTCTTTATACTAGGAAATTATAATAAAAATCTTACCGGATAGGTTTCCTTAGCTGAACCTGTGTTAGACTTATAAATAATCTTTAGCACTTCAAGCGATTCATTCTCATAGCCTCGGTTCAACAAGAATTTTGCACTTTCCTTTAAAAATATTAACCAAAACGTCCCGAAGACTCCTGGAGCACACGAGAGCAGCATAAGGAACCTCCACGGCCGGAATTCTAACGATAGCCATGATATGTAGAATTGGAAGGACATTAATGTTAAAACTGGTAATGCCAACACTGAAAACAACGCACAAATCCCAAGAAAAAAAAACGATTTTCATATGCAAAAAAAAAAATTTATATTATCAAGACTTAATATCACATTGTCAAAAAATCATCCGATCTCAATTACGGCCAAGCTTACTTTACGCGCACTAAATGTACTCGTAAAAGTGACTACGATATAGAGTTAAAAAATACAACGACTTTTTAATTTTGTTATAATTCATTTTTGTAACGTGCAGAATTGTCCAGTAACGAATTTTGACTACGGTATAGGGTTTGTGAAACTTAGGCAGGTTAGGACTTTCAGGTGATACTGACAAAAAATGACTAAATCTCAAATGGGATCCGATATCTTTTTGCCACTACGATATTAGGTATCGTTTTGGCGATATTAAAGAAAAAAAGTTATTTATGTGATGATATTCTTAAGAATCGGAACAGAAGAAATGAACAAAAATTTAAACTTACAACACACAACGAACTGGACCAACAAGGCTGAGCTGGCCATGAGGAACATGAATTTGCACCTGTACTTTGCGGGTGCACTCTCAGCCAACAGCACGTATCCAGCCGCATTTGCTGATGATGTACTTGAAAAAAAAAATGTGTTAGTCGGCCTCAACACAAGGCTGGAGTATACTTGCCTCTTCTTCACCCGTTTCCATATCTGGCTACCTGATCCAGGGGATTGGACGACAGGCGCCAGCTTTACACAGAGTGACCGCCACCCGAACTCGGCAATCCTAGATTTGGTAGAATTCGAATGCACGAATCCAGGTTTCCTCACGATGTTTTCCTTCACCGTAGAAGCACTCGGAAAATGTGCTTAAGTTAGATAAAAAAATTGGGTCACCTGGAACGAGTCTACACACGATGGTGTTCTGAAAGTATAACACACACTGCCCATGACTTTTTCATTTCAGATAGCTCTTTATTTTCCGTCTGAATGCCCACCCGCCTGGCCGTTTGTCGACGAGGCCTTTCTTAAGAACGCGTAGAAGGATCAAAGTTAGCCAATGCAATCTGACAGACATACTATCGTACAGACAAATGGACGGACATACGGATGTAGAGAGATACAATTCTCGTACCTTCCATGGGACGTAACCCCCGGAGTGCAAGGCCCCGGCACGCGCACACACACGCCCACGCGCACGCGCACACGCACACGCACACGCACACGCACACGCACACGCACACGCACACGCACACGCACACGCACACGCACACGCACACGCACACACACACACACACACACACACACACACACTGGCATACATGTTCACGTCAGCTCCCTAATTGTGTAGGCATATGGTATCTGCCACACTTTCTAGCTAACTAAGGAAAGTGTATTTTTAGTCTAACGCCATAAGTTGTTTCGTTACTAAAGTACAGTTTTCTGCATTGTAGGCGAATAGGGCTGGCACGATCAGGGAAGCTAACGTTCTCGCTATTACACCACCCTAAAATGACAGCTACGGAGGACAGCTTGAGGATGGGGTGCTGGGGGACAAGTACAATGGATGTTAATGAACGTCAGTATCACCAGACTCATTTGTCAGCTAATGCTTGAGAAAACAGTAATACGTACAAACTGGCAGAGAGCAGCTTTAAACAAGCCAGGGTGACAAAAGTTGGTGCGAGGCTGGCCGCGATGTTGAGCAACATCCCGATAGGCATCGCCAAGATCAGACACCTCTTCCTGCCAAGAGTATCAGCACTAAATCCCCAGACATACGAAGACAACATAACACCTACAAAAAATGATTATTTGATTTCGTTTAAATGTAATTATAGGCATAAATTGTTAATTATTTTTAAAGTTACAACAAGACTGCTCTTACGGATTTTAGCGAGCAGAACTGCGACCGTGTGCCCACCCGTAACCATGGTTACTGTAAAGCTTCGGAAACGTCGCAAGTTAAAAAAATAAATAAACTGCGATAAAATCCGTGATAGTAGTTTTATTGTAATAGGTAACATTCGCGTAAACTTCAGACGTTAATTCAGAAAGTGGCTTAATTTTGATGTTAATGGAGCTAATCTAACATTTAATGCAGCGTAGGACTTTTCTTGCAATAGCCACGAAATGAAGGAAATAAAGTTTCGCTGTAGTTTTGATATTTCCACTATAAGCAACGCCACCCATGGCGTAGTCATACCTTTCGACATTAATGATATTTATTAAAAGCTATCATCTTGTTCTCTCATATAAACAATTTTTTCTTTATTCACATAACGTAGACATTTAAACTCATCTTATTTATTAATGAAATCTATGTATTTTAGCCATTATTAGTGTAATGGCATAAAATCACACTTAAATGGACCCTCGCCTTTGTAAAATGGGTGTTTCATAATTTATCAAGACTATGTCTAAGTATATAAAAGTGAAAGTCTGAAACAATTATTATTGAATGTAGATAGATACAAGGCACAGAACGGATTTGCTAATAACGTTGAAAAAAAAAAGAGGTAATTGGTGTTTTAAGTTCCACTTGGATACCAGATTGAACATTGTCAAGAATGATTTTCAAGTATCACAAGCACGACTTTCATACGAATAATGCAACTGAAGCTTGTTAAAAACTACGACGGTGGGGATATTTACAAATCGCTGTGAAATAGTGCGAGTGAGCTTTAAGGGGTCCATTTGTAGGTCGCTTTGCTGTTTAAAAAACAAAGCGGGGAGCCAGTGACCCACGTGAAGGTCGCCCATGCGTGTATGACCGTAAATAGAGCATAGACTGATCAGTATAATGGGCAAAACTGGTCTAACATACATTGGAAATTTCAATAAAATCTTAAAAGTAAATTTTCACTTTATTAACGAAAATTGTAACAAAATCTTAAGTCGATTGGGAATGAGGTACTTAAAGTAAGTAAGTTAAAGTTGCAACAGTGATATGGATTAGCATATACGTCGGGCAGGTCAAATTGAATCAAAAATCAGCACCATGTTATCATAATATACTGACGGGACAACTGCTAAATCAAGTGCCAGCTAAGCTAAGTTGCCAGCTATAGTCACACATTAACAAAGTGTATAAAACATTTGTAACATTGTGACGTCATCATTGACATCACATTTGTGATCAATTATTAAATATTTTTATTTTCAAATACTTCTTTTGGCGCGTTAGGTTAAGAATTGAATATAAATTTTTTATCATGCGCTCGCACATCGTAACGAAAAACCGATACCCTATAAAAACATTTAAGTTTTTCAAAAAAAAAGTTACCATAATGTGAATACATTAAAACCTTCAATGTATATTAATATAAATAAATTAATGTAAATATGTATATAAATTTTTCGTTTCTATATTTAGTGCTGTTTTTTCCACAAACCTAGAATAAAGATATTACCTTATATAATAATAAATAATCGTAGAGTAAGATTTTTAGCTTGCTACGCCATTGAAGTATAACTCCTAACGCATGTTCATAAGTGCACACACTTTTTTATTTCTTTCGTTCATTTTGATTACAAAGACGCTGAATTGAACCTCTATATATCTCTCTATATATAATCTGAAGGTCAGAAAACGAAAGCAGAACCCTTAGTATGTTCTCACAAGTTGTCCCGTAGTTTATTAGGACACCGCTCGACATTGTCCTGATATTTCATTGGCATGAATAATAAATTCAAAGTGAACATTCTGAATTTAAATATGAACTTACCAATCAATGGCGTAGCCGACAGTAAAGCTTGTTGTGCTGTAGACAAATTCATTTCACAGGCGATGATGGGCAGCCAGACCGAGAAGCCGAAGATGTCTATGTACATGGCTATTATTAATAAACAGCAGGCTGATAGCATGCACAGATTGTATTTACCAAAACCTGCAATATTCAATAAATAATAAATATATTCTTTATAACAATAAGTTTATATTTTAAGTTTAATAAGATCAGCGCCGGCGCGTATTTTAGCAAATGCCGAGCTTGGGACACATTTTGCAAAGTCTATAATATATTAAATTGTATGTTTTGTGGCACTGTATCTTCGGTCTTTTGCAAAATAAACGTTTTATTTATTTTATTTATGTATTTACTTTATATCAGACATAGTCTATACATACAGTATAGACAAAATATTAAATATTATAAAAACTATTACGGGTTTTGATAATATTACGGGGATTGATTGTTAATTATCGAGCTGCCGTTCATGCTAATCCTCTCGTCACTAAGGCTAACTGCGTTACAAACGTGGGGCGTCGTTCCAGGCACGTTCTGATCGATGCCGATCAAATGACGACGATAGTAACACTGCAAAGCAAAACGCAAACCGATATAACGCCACAGACGAGGTGCAGGTATCCGCGCGTGAACTATACGATTCAATCCACAATCACCACATCATGACAGACAACAGCGCACACATTCGACTCCGGATAGTCAGAACGACGATGTTAGTGCAGTCATAGGAGATAATTTCTGTACCCTTCGTGAATGGCCAACGAGCTCAAATCAAACCACCGCACGGGTTAAATAAGAACGACGACCGCGCGCGAGGTCTACCCGCCCGTGGTGGTGGGGGAGGACAATTATTCCCATTCATGATAGCTCAACTCATATCGTACACTGAAGAGCTACGCTACGGCGAAGAAACGTGAAAAACGATTACATATTATATTATTCTATATTCTTATAACTCTTATCTGTCAAGTTATTCTGTTTAATTTTTCATTAAAAATGCTCTTGAAGAATCTTCTGGTCTACACTTATAGGCCTATTACAGTAATAGTACCTATTCCCCGCATTGTATGCAATAGGAAAAAATACGCGCCTAAAATAAGTCTAAGTATATCTGCGGCCAAGAGAATCACAATTACTCAGATGAAGGAATTGCGCAAATTGTTGCAGTGTATATTTTGACATTCGATGACACCTCATGTGTGCAACGTGTGATCGGTGAAGCATACCAGGACCAGCAGCACACGCACTCGTCACTCTGTGCTGAGCCCAGTCACTAGTAGTACCTGGAACTAGTGCAGGCCCACCCGTCTGGCTGGCATGACATACGAACGGTTAGGGTAACAGGAACACATGTAGGAAAATATATACAATATCTGACGAAACTTACCTGTTATATCTATTGCATCCTCGAAACTGATTTTCAACTGTGACCCGCTTTCTTTACTCATATTTTTTACCTATTATTGCACGGAGCACTTGACGTATTTCTTTTAAAAGAATTAAAGCCTGTCCTTCCTTATTCACATGTAGGCTGTAGGCTGTACTAAGTACTTTCATCGTCATTTATATCAATTTATAAGTGATTAAGATAAGATATTTACATGTCTAACTAACGCTGGACGTCACAGGTAAGTTTGAGACAAGATAGTACGCCCAACTGAAGTATTTGTACTAATATTGAACAGAGTAATGAAACAATAAATAGTGTATTTATTATGCATGCACCAGCTTTGCCCCGCGAATTCAACCTCCTCAAATCCCAATAGGACCTTCTTTTTAGATTACATTCCATGATTATTTTAATGTTAGTGATCTGTGGTAATATAAAAAGTAAGTAACCAAATCATTTGTTTGCACTAAAGAGCAACAAATATATATACAAACCTTTACATTTATTAATATTAGTACGCTTAGGAACATGAAAATTCTAGTTAATAAATGTCTTCTATTTCTTAATCCATTGATTTAAATTG
>JAFELO010002941.1:48224-80203 GCA_017140195.1 Eumaeus atala
GTTGGTTTGAATGCACTAATCTCAGGAACTATCTCGCACGATTAGAAAAAAAAATGCGTTGAGTAGTCTTTTTATCGCGGAAGGCTATAATACCATGACGCTACGACCAATAGAACCGGAGCTAAGCGGATGAAATCGCAGAATGATTCTAGTATGTATCTTGGATAAACAACATGAAAAATTATCTATCCTGACACCAGACACCGCTGATATGAAGTATATAGCATAGCATTCTAATCATTATTGTCGTAGTTACGACTACGTAAATCTGACTGCTACAATATAAATTGTAAAATTTAATCTTGCTTCCTTAAATATATGCTATATTTCAGAACACAAGACTGGATTCTATCGTTTCAGGAGTCATTTTTACTTAATTTTTTAAATTGATCAGTATGTATTACTTATATTGGCGTATGTATACTGTGAACTAAGTATATTCTAGCTACAGTGTGTTGTCTACATCGTAAGTTAAGCCTAGTCCTTGTGGGTGAGTTGAGTATGTCGTAAAATAAGTCAAGTCTAGTTCTAGTGGATCACTTGTCCATATTGTGAATTAAGTATATTCTAGTTCTGCCGGATGAGTTGTATATATTCTAGATTAAGTCTATAATAGTTATAATTAATGAGTTGTCTATGTCGTAAATTAAGTTTAGTCTAGTTATAATGGATGAGTCTTCTATATTGTAAATTGGGTATGTTATAGTTGTAGTGGACGAGTAGTTTATATCATAAATTAGGTATATTCTTGTTCTAGTGGACGAGTAGTTTATATCATAAATTAGGTATATTCTTGTTCTAGTGGATGAGTTGTTTATATCATAAATTACGTATATTCTTGTTCTAGTGGACGAGTAGTTTATATCATAAATTAGGTATATTCTTGTACCAGTGGATGAGTTGTTTATATCGTCAATTAAGTATTCTCTACTATACTGCTATAATAATGTACAAATAATATATTTTTGTAAAATTGTAACGGGTAGTGCAGCAAAATTGGGTTGGCGCGATCAGCAACTCGCTCGCATTAGATATACTCGTATGACATCGCCGCAAGACATCGTAATGTCGTGTTCTGTATTGTTTGTTAGTTGATGGTGGCCTATTAGATGAGAGGGGGTAAAGAGAGCGACAATTCTACACAAAATTTATGCGGATGCATATACATTATACAGCGTGGTAATGGTAAACTATTTAAAATAATCACTATAGGGTACGCCCACAATCAACCCGGTTCATCTCTTCCCATCTGCGGGAAGAGACGGGGTTCTGTCCCCCTGTCGTCTCCCTAAACCTGAATACAAAAAGGTCTTCGTAGTCAGTCGAACTGGTGAGGCAGGACTAGCGCCGCCAACCAGTATTAGGTCCATCCGAAAAAAAAAGAAGGTAAACTATTTGCCATATTTTAGGACACGATAATTATTGTTTCTGGATTTAACCAATGTAACTACGATACAGCGAAAATATTGCTTATATATATTATATTGCTTATGTATATTATAATTTTTATTGAATCTAGTGATGTTATTTTCTGGATATATGCACTGCTTGCAATACAGATAGTGTAGTGCGCGGCCGAAGCCTAAATCAACGGGGTGTCAGCTGCGTACGGGCATACCGCGGTGTGCACGCTCGTGGTAACCACAAAGAAGAATTTCAAAGACATTTGATTAAATAATTAAACTTTCTCTGGTTTATAATTAGTCTATGTTCAATTAGGAAAACCATTGCACGTATGAATAATTAGTGGCTTGCACAATGCTATGGTGTGCTATTGTTTTAGTCCATCGCAGAATAGCAAAACAGTAGGACACAGACTTCTCACAGATAATTCTCTAGGAAAAGTACTACAAGTGGCATAGTTATTGTATTAAATTGATTAAGACAATTTAAATTAAAAAGTGTCACGGGAATCGGATTTAGTCTTTGATTTCTAGATTAAATCCATAAACAAGAAAACACATCGGTTTAGTAGATTTTTTAACCCAATACTTAGTTTACATGCACAGGAAAACAGCTACGATTGGCTTGTGAGCCGCAACGAATTTAATAGTAGAGAATAGGAGAAGTAGGAAGTGATTCCAATATTCCGTCTCGCAGATCTATCATATGGGACGTAAATCTAATAAGAAGGAAGAAATCTACTTTGACATACATGGAGATGCGGATAGGTTCTCTCTCTGATCCCAAACATTACAGACACAGTGGCCACGGCTCCGATCTGGGCCCCGTTTCATAGAGAACTCGGTTGAGGCTCGTCTAACACTCCGTCTTCCAATGCGGGGCCGCCACTTGAATTCCTACATTACTTAGTCACATTTTATTTGGGATACCCATAATGCTGTTGAAACTCGTAATGCTGTTGAAACTCATAGTTCTGTTGAAACTCATAATGCTGTTGAAACTCATAATGCTGTTGAAACTCGTAATGCTGTTGAAACTCATAATTCTGTTGAAAGTCATAATGCTGTTAAAACTCATAATTCTGTTGAAACTCATAATGCTGTTGAAACTCATAATGCTGTTGAAACTCGTAATGCTGTTGAAACTCATAATTCTGTTGAAAGTCACAATGCTGTTGAAACTCATAATGCTCTTGAAACTCATAATGCTGTTGAAATTAATAATGCTGTTTTGATTTTTCTCAAGATGTTTACAATAACGCTTATTAACATGTGTTTATCACGTTTGCACACTTAACGAATACCAAGTATTTCCTCTTCACTTTTATTGATTAATATTGTATTGGACTAATTATTTACTAAGGACTTTCGAAGTCGGTTGATTGAAATCTACTATCCAATTGTGAAAGACTTCCTTTCAATTGTTTAAGATTCATTTCATTAAGATGTAGTTCCGTGTTGCCTGGCAGCCGAATTGAGCCAGCACAATCGGGAACCTCTTGTTCCCACGACACTGCCGTAAAGTAACGGATACACTACCGCGTTTCGTGCGGTTTGTCAGTTAACCCATTATGAGGTGGTGTTCTGATAAAGGAAGATATGTGAAGTTTGCAACTGAAGTGTCTGCTAGTAGCTTTAATAATCTTGTTTTGTAACACTTGTGAATGTTTTGAATTCAATTGATTGCTTCAGTTGTTTGTGCGCGTGAAAAATTTTATATGCCACAAAGTCTTTGTCAAAAGTTAGGACTTCCGTTACAGGTACTAAACAACAGAAATATATTTACTTTACTAATACTTTTTATAAATTTAAGAAATGTTGAAAATTTAAGATTTTTATTATAGAAATACACATATAAACGTGCATGACCTAGAGGGGATTCGAATCTGCGACCGCAACGTGCACGGCTTACCCGAGTTATGAAACTCTTTAAAATTGTTGCGATTTGAAACTCGATTATACATTTATTAATGCGTAACAACTAAAATCTAAGAAGCCTAAAACATTTCCCACTGTCGATGTCACAAACTGCCACAGCAGTGTCACGCGGATTGACAAATAATTTATATATGATGCTACTAGATTAACTACGCAGTATCATTTAAATCCTTTGAGTAGTTTCTGTGTGAATGAAAATAGAATAAGAAATATACATATAAGCTTGCATGTAATGTGCACAAACTAAACATTTTTCTTTTTTTATAGAACAAGGGGGCAAACGAGTAACCGGAGGCTTTTGATGACTCCCGACGCCCACAGACATTCGAATGATTAAACGCAGATGCGTTACCCTTCCATCATGCCCCCAACGGACCACCGGCTACTCACATACTTACGTCACTTTACGCCGGTATCGAGTGAGCGAGAGGTATTTACCCGGTTGTGCCGGCCCAATTCCGTTGCATAGGCGGATAGTTAGTTAGTAGCGGAAGTTTACCCAAATCTGTACAGTAGTTTTGCGTGAAGGAATAACAAACATACATACACACTTTTTACATTTATAACATAACTAACATGTATATAAAAGGTTTTGTCCCACGTGGATAAGTAATGGCCGTGATGTTTGCCGTCACAACAATTGTACACTTCGTGATAGTCCATCTATTGTCATTGTTATGTCAACTATATTCACCAAAGAATGACGAAAATAGTCGTTTTCGTGGAATAAGTAATAATATTGATGTCTTAAGTTTACGTGAATGTTAGTCATTACAATAAAATTATATTACTTCTACGGATTTTATCGCTGTTCATTTAATTATTTATGTAGCCCGACGTTTCAGAAGCTTTACAGCAACCACGGTCACGGGTGGACTGAGATGACAGATGTCCTGATGTACCAAGTTTTTAAAAGTACCCGTAGAATTATAATGTTAGTTGTTCCGATTGACACAAACAGTACTTATCTTGCTGTCTTGAGGTGTAATGTTTACTTTTTAATTTGATTATGTTCACCACTGGGTCCCAAACAGGTTTTCACCGCTGTAACTTCTGAATTTCCAGAATCGACAGTGACAATTCCAATAACCAGAGGGAGGCCTGATTAAATACTAAAACTTTGCCAGGGTTTAATATTTAATCAAAAAAGTTTAGTTAATAGAAAAGTAATAATTTGAATGCCAATTTTTAACCAGAAACAAGTGTGTGATCGAAAACCTTAAATCGTAATCCCAGTTTAGTCATAGCGCATGCGCCGTACACTTGTAAACTATAAATATAAAAATGAGTATCCACCTAAACCCATACTGCTAACCACCTCTCGGTATATGGAGCGAATCACGGGACATGCATAAAAAACGAGTGGTCGGGCAATTTAGATGACTTCCGACGCCCACAAATATCCGCATTATTCATATGCAGATTGCAGATGCATAGCCCTCCACTCCTCTTCCCCTTCTGTGGGTCAGCGTATGAGTAGCCGCACAAAACGCGTCAGCGAAGTGTCACTTCACGTCGGTACAATGTGAGCGGAAGATCACCCCTGGGATTACCTCTTAGTAAAAAGGTGTTTACAATAAAACATATATTACACAAAAAATATTGCAATAACTATTGCTACAGTGTTCCGTACACCCTATCTTTGTAAAGTAAAAATCTTTGGTAATAATAATTGGACGTAAACTTTGTTGACCTTGAAATAAAAGCTTAGCAAGTTTCAGTCGCTCAGACGAACAATCATCTTTAAATTTAGCTTCATGGTATAAACGAATAGTTGCGTATTTATTTATTATTGCCCGAATTGACTGTTAATCATCTTTTTCGCTTCTCTTATGCCTAATCACTACAATTCTCATAATACATTTTAGTAGCATTCCTAGTCCTATTACTTAGTGTAATTATAATATAATACGCGCGAATGCGAAGCAATGAATGGGGCGAAGAACCCCCCTTCACCCATCAATTCAATGGCGTGTTTGCAACGTATCTTTCTGCGATACCGAGTAACGTTACTAAATAATAAAATATTGTCAATAATACAAATTCACCAACCAATTGTACCTACTCGTCGTTTCTGCGCCGTTCACTTGTCATACATAATCTATGAAAAGTGAACCACAAATCATAATTTTCAAACAAAATGTAGAAATTATGTAAAAACATGGTTTTGTAAGGTTTTCATTAATAATGTATTTATTTACCGATGGTAAGTTATGCCTCTGTATTTTTTTTTTGTAAGCGAATTATTTTTACAAGTTTTTAACACAAAGAAGGCGTTTTTGTCACAAGTTTGACGCACCGGCTACCGCTTGAGTGCCAGACGAATGGCTAAACGTCGTTGTAGCCGCCGAGTCGCGTTCCATGGTCTTAAATTATATTTATGATGTTGGTTGACAAAATTGACAGCCTCGTGAACATCGCATGTGGAACCGTAGCTCGGTGGCTCACGAGCTATGGTACATAACTCTGCCATCGGGTCCCCTATTCCACTTCAGGGAAGGCGACACTCCATCCCAAGGCGGCGTGGGATTCCTCGTGAATAAGTCCCTCGTAAGCAACATCATCGAAATCTCTAGTATATCCGGTAGGGAGGCGCGTATTTTATACTTAAACTCACTAAGAGCTATAGCTCTTACTTAAACTTATGGCTCTCAGCGAAAATGTGTTATAGCTCTTAGTGAAATGTTTAAATATATATCCTCAAAGTGATTCAAGTTTACGCATGAACATTGACACATTCCGATGACGACGTGGATGACTCGACGTCGTCATCGGAATGTGTCAATGTTACTTATGAGGATTTATCTCAAAGGCCTGTAAGGCCCACTTTAATGTTGTAATGGGGGACTTTAATGCCAAGATGGGAGTACGAAATGGTGTTGAATCGAGAGCACATGGAGTCGGAACTTGAAATTGCAGGGGCCAAGTGTTGTAAGTGGTACAAAACATTTATCAGGCGATCTGGCGAATGTAAATTTGATTATTAGTCTGGCTCTTGCGCAGCTTAATGGCAGAAAGGCTCCGGGGAAGGACGGAATTACAATTGAACTTCTTGGGACAGGTGGCGTACCTGTATTAAGAGAGCTAAAGAGATTTTTCATTTTGTACTTCCAGGGGTACGCCACGCCAGGGCATGGCTTGTTAGCGACGTTGTTTTGTTTTTAAGAAGGGTGACAAATTACTTCTTCAAAATTACATTTTTCATATTTGTAAGTTGTTCTCAAGAGTATTGACGAATAGTCTCACCACAAGGCATGACGAATTTCTGCCACCGCAGCAGGCTGAGTTTCGAAGAGGATTTTGGATGGACCACGTTTTCACCATAAGGCAAGTTGTACAAAAGACAAACGAGTACCGCTGTGCCATGTCTTTGTGGACTATGAGAAAGCTTTTGACTCTGTCAAAAGCTATTCTGGAAGCTATACAGTGATGTCAGTCGATTGGCGATACGTCGAAGTTCCGAGAGCATTGTATGACGTTGTATGACGTTGTATGACGTTGTATGACGTTGCTTTTATGTAAGGCCAATCCATTTGCATCGATAAGTGCGACAGGGGGATGTTATTTCCTCGGAACTATTCACTAATGCCTTGGAGGAAGTCTTTAAGAATTTAAACTGACTAAAATGCGGCATAGAGAAAACGGAGTGTCTCTTTGGGCTTGGATTAAGCGTGAGGGTATTAATTTAATTTAGACCGCCTCCACACAGCCTATATAATATAATATAATATAATATAATATAATATAATATAATATAATATAATATAATATAATAATCATTATCAGTCCTTATCTCTCCGCTGCTGGCGACATAGGCCTCTCTCAATGAACTCCAAGGCGACCGATTTCCTGCTACTCGCATACTCGCATCCATCCCAGACCGGCCACTGCACGGAGATCGACTTCTCACCGGGTGAACGGTCCACCAACACTTCGTTTTCCTCCGCGGCCTCCACTCCAGAACCTTAATGGCCCATCTGCCATCTGTTCTTGATATTATAAGACTGAGCGTATAAAAATTCTAATAGACGCTACTTTTTTTAACACATCTTTAATTTCGTTGCACACATCACAATTGGGTAAAGTAATATTTGTTTCATATTCATTATTGTAATTTGTAATAACAAGTTATAAAAAGTTATATGCGATAGTCTCGAGAAAACCTGATCTGTATAAAAAAAATATTCCAGTGTTAGACAGACTATTTATTTATCGAGAAGGGGAGGAGATACCATTATGCTAAAACATGGATGAAACTGCGGGGCGTAACTATATACTTAATGTTATCCACTATTCTATAAAAGCCGCTTAGCCAGAAGAATATTATCCTAGATTGATACTATTCGTGGCGTTTTAAATCTTATAGCTGATGCACAAAAAGTCTATTATTGGGGGCATTAAATGTATCAAGTCAGTTCTTACCGTAAATGCGCAAAAGAAATGCGCAGAACTTAAAGGAAATAAAATATCCCCATCCTGAAAAAGATAACGCGTACTTGGATGGAAAACTCCTCCATTCCGCCCTACTAACCGGAAGTTGAAGGTTTTACTTCCGGGAAAACCCCCGAGCAGGGCAGGAAAATTTCTGAGTTGTGGGCGGCGGTACCAGGAGTCCATGGGTTGTAGGAGATGTAACAAATTTGGAAGTGAACGGTACACGCATGCGTCGTAATATTGATTTTTCTCACCCCTCACATTGTCAATTGGATTCGAAGATAATATGGATGTGGCATCTAAAACATTACATCTTATTTTTGTGATATACATTGCACACATTACATGTATTTTAACCGACTACGTCAGAAGAATGGTAATGTAGATGGCTTGACCACAACGTATGAGTGCCGTTATACTTATCTTAATAACTCGAGTAGTCACCAAGTGTACACTTTAAGCAGTCGAGCTTTTCGTTATTCATGTTAAGTTATTTAAATGATGCTGCGACTATCTAGGGTTATTAAGCTAAAACTGGATGGTGTGACCAGGATGATGATGAGATTTGGGTTGAATGCTAGAATTGACCATGGTGACCTTATAAAGAGGCATTTGTTTAACAGTAGAACGACAAACCTGTTGATGTCTCTTAACGTATTACAATTACACAGAATTAAATAGGTCAATGCAGATTCAATTTTATGAGCAGATTGCAAAGTGTGTGTTCATTTTATTTTATTTAAGTGTTAGGAAAACAAACAACTTACCGTAATTCTGTAATATATATGCTATATAATTAATTGACAGTATGATAAAGTACACTTTTTTACGGATTGCCAAAAAATTTTTACACAATTCAAATAGGGAGGCTAGTTCAGTTAGAGTTAGTATCAATAGTTGTATATAATGGTTCCATGTAATTTTGTAAATCAATGAAGCGTCTACAACTTGTTTTTTTAAATACAACATTATTGAAATTGTAAATATCACACTATAACGAAGTGGTTCTAGGTAAGTTAAATAACATCCCAGCAAATATTTGTACGAGACGCATTTTTAAGACAGTGGATATAAAAATTATCAGTTCCTAACAGAATAGGCGACAAGTATGCGAGAGCACTGCTGTGGCCTGAGGTAAAATGTAGTTACTGATAGGTACATTTGGTTATTTTATTCAGAACTGATAATTTGTAACAATAATGAATCCGCCAATACTTGAGGGGATATTTGGCACTTTGCAAATATACTTTCATGAGAACTTCACAATAAAAGCTCTCACAATATCAAAGTTCGCATGAATGATGCCTATAGTGATGTTATAAAGACACAAAGCTTTTTCTTAACATCATAATAAAAACTTCACAACTTCTCAAATACCATACCTAGGAACCGAAACATACAATGTGGAAATCTATGTAATAGTAGTTAAATACAGTTAGAATAATAATTTATTTATTTTTTCTTCATTCAATTTAGTTAATTCCTTCAGCATAACACACTAAAATGAGAAAGCTATCGAGATTGGACACATAAAGTAAAGCAAGTAAATAGCTACCATTATGACATCCACGAAGCAATTCGCACATCCTAGTGAATAGATATTCCTCAGGTACGTCTACTATAAGTTATGAAAACCTAGTAGAACAGATGTCATAGAAATGTGACCGAAAGGGTTGTCATGAAAACGAAATTTTCTGCTATCGCACAGGTAAAAAAAAAGCTGAAATAATTTAACAATAAATCTAAATTGTTTGCCGTTTTTTTCCGTAGTTGTAATGGTTTTTGAATTACATATCATTTTATACTTAATAATATCGATATATACCGAAATATTTGATATATGTATATAGCTATAGTTGGCTACCACAAAAAAAGAAACGTACATCGGAACTTCATAGCAAGGTAGGTTGTTTTTATGGTAAGTGCACGTTAACAAAGCAGCCATTTAACAAAAAAAAAAAAAATATGGATCCGCCATTTTAGACAAGACCACCCGGAAAACAGAAGTAACGTGGAAATGTTAGATGGAAAAATGTTCTATCTGTTTCTATTGGCTCATAGCGGTACGAAAGAGATGAAATACATTTTGGACGTGTGAAAAACGATTGAAGCCAATTCGTTTTTCGCATTGCTAATTAAATAGAGCATTATATAATTACATCTATATCATTATCTATGATTTAAAATATAGCTGTTTTGTTTTATAAATTATGCCTAATTGGGAAGTCGTTCCGAAAACAAAAATAAAAGTACACCTTATTCAATAATCAAAATATTCTGAGCGTTCGATTGATCTCCGGAAATTGAATATAAAATGTGATGAGCGAGATGTTAAGGAGGCAACCGAGCAGTAGGAGCATTTTGGTGACTATCGGCACCCATAAACATCCCCTCTCCCCCTCAACGGGCTACCGCAATATTCATAAACCGCACGGAACGCGGGAGGCGCAGGTATCACCTTACGGCGGTACTTTGCTAGTGAGGATAACCTGCGGTCGAGGTGGCTCAGTTAGGTTCCTACACAGCGATAGCACCACCTAAAAGGCCCCGACTACACGTTCTCTTATAGTGTGGCTTATATTAAAAAAAGCAGCGTCTATTAGAATTTTTATACGCTCAGTCTTATATAATACTATAATATCAAGAACAGATGGCAGATGGGCCAGTTCTGGAGTGGAGGCCGCGGAGGAAAACGAAGTGTTGGTGGACCGTTCACCCGGTGAGAAGTCGATCTCCGTGGCAAGAATGGCTCTTGCGCAGCTTAAAGGGGGAAAGGCTCCGGGGAAAGACGGAATAACAATCGAACTTCTTGGAGCAGGAGGCGTACCTGTATTACGAGAGCTAAAAAGATACTTCCAGGGGTGTGCCTCGCCAGGGCATGATATAACATGTTGCTGTCTTTAGATATTATTAAATGGAAACAAATATAATTTCCCAATAGCATCTCGCGTTTTAATAACATTTGTCGTAACGTGATGGTCACAGAGTGTTTCGAGACCTAGTTAGCCTGTACGAATGAAGTTGCTTCGTTCCATTCGAACAGTACACGCGATTGCTCTATTCGACAATTTCGGTCTGCAAACTGGCGAATAGCGCAAATGCGTGATCGGTGTTTAATGATAAATTGAATGTCGATGCTATTATCAACCCTAACAATAGATACACAATCAACATGGAAAAAATGTCCTAACCATATGTCTTCCCATTTTAATTTCGGGTAGACTTTGAGAACGTTACATTTTCGACATTATTCTAGATGTTTAATGTGAAGTTAGATTAAATTATGTCCCCACGATTCTTTGTACCGCCTATCCTGTCGCTGACAGATCCGGGGCATCCCGTCACGGCAGCCGAAGGCTCTCGCAGTAGTTTTTAGTCGGTAGTGGCATCTATGGGCTGAGTCCGACATACCCAGGGTCGGTCGGTTGGTGCCAGCCATTTTACCAGCGTTAAAAAAATGTGAACCCAGACACTTTGGGCGAAAAAAAGGTGACTGTCATTTGTACCTTTTTTAAAACAAAAGGGACTGTAGGATGAGGCACTCTTGGTACCTTACAAGAAGAGGGGATTAAAGAGCAAGAGCAGAAAGAACTTTTGCACGCGGAACAAGAGGAGAGAATGGGAACCTCACCCCAGTGCACTGTCCCAACGTAGGTGGGTTTTCCCCGCGTTAACAATAAAAAGGGTTAAATTATGAGAATGCTTTGGCCTTTTCGTAATTTTTTGTACTTATCAAAGTTAGGGCAATATAGTTTGTTATTTTGATAAGCAATTGTGAATCAGGTTGTATAGTAGATCGGAGCTCGAGAACTGCGAGCGTCCGTGTCAGATAATGGAAAAGAAACATGAGAAATACGAGATCTTAATTACTATAATAATTTCACATGCACATTGCGTGAAGAAGAAAGAATCACTTCTTCCACAGAAATTTGCCTTCTCTTTCGACTTAGACGGACTTCGGACGCAAATGTTCCAAGGTTCGTGCACTAAATAAAATTGAAGGGTTTCGCGCTCGATACCCCTGTGATTCCATCCTCAGATCAAAAATGTAAAAACAAAAGTGTGTATGTAGTTAATTAAGTACACGCGTTAGAAGTTAAAATTCTTTGGCGTAACAAATTAAAAATCTTTTTAAAATTTTTATCTTTCATCTTATTCTACGTTTTTTGAAAAATATACACTAACAATAGAAATAAAGGTATTTAATATATTGAAAGTTTTATTCAGAGACACTTAAATAAATAAATATCGTGAATGCAGTTGTCAATTCTCACTCAAACACATGTAGATGATTACTTTTACTTTGTTGGTAACTTTTTTCGAAAACCGAAAATGTTGATTATTGCTAACTTTAGTGTGTTGATTCTTCGCGACGGTATGCACGCGCATCATAAAAATTTACTGTCATATTTTTTTTGAAGTTATACTTCTTTTGGTGTAATGTACCAAAAGAAGTTTTAAAGAAGGGTGACATTTGGCGAAAATCCCTCAACTCCTGCTCGTTATGGAGCATTGTTGAGCAAACACAAACTCTACAAATACTCCGTTGTAGAGTGGCTGAAGCATCTTTTCGATGACACGTGGACTCTGGTCAACAGGATCATACTCGAGAAAAGTGTCTAGTTGAGAAAAATCTCTAATCTGTTAAATTTTGTGACGAGGAAACTAAATGGTGGCATCATTGGCTGTACATTACTGACAGACTTTTTGCCTCTATAATATATAGATCTCTATATTTTTGCCTCTATATCTCTTAACAGTGTGTTAAATCTGTCTCACGGGACCAAGTCCATTTCGGTATAGTAAGTCATTTTTATATTGTTGTATGATCTATATCTGTACCAAATTTCATCCAGATCCACACATACAACAGGCATACATGGAAACATACACGCATTTATAATATTAACATCTAGGATTTAATAAAATAAATTTTGTTTTAGTAAAATTATTTATTTACCATTTTCACCATCCCGATGAGTCTGTGTTGGGCTTCTCTTCGCTGTCACAGCAAAGGTTCAGGTCCGAAAAAAATCTAACGATGGCTTTACAAAAATACCATGATACACAGTCAGCGTCTCAAAACCCTATTTTATACGAAATAAAATATGTGCACATGTCAAATTATGTACTTCTTTCAAATAAATCTAAGTACCTTTGTGAACTAATAATTATAATCAAAAGAAAGATAGGTAGCCAGCAGAGTTTACTGTGAGTATCTTCTCTGACACGGGCGCGTTGCGAACCCTCAATTTAAACTTAGCCGCTAAGACAAGCATAAGTGATCATTATACACATCCAATATGTGAAAATAAATAATAAACAACAAAGCCTGTTTGTAAAAACGACTTAAAATCATCCGTCAAACTTGTAAGTTTATTATGTATTATTATGTATGATTTTAATTTACTATGCAAAAGTATGTGGTTATGTAAAATCACGGACTCTTTAGAATGACAATTCATCTAATAATATATAAATAAGTATGAAATCGTATGGTAAATGTGTGTTAAATGAGTATGTTGTCGCTATTTAGGAAAAGAATTCACCGAAGAGTTAACATAGTTACTTTAAAATTTAAATAAACTTTGGAAATTTTTGTCGTGCAAGGTACCGGACCGGACCAGGGCACCGGACACACAAACTCAAACACACACGCACACGCACTCACACACGAACACGCACACGAACACGCACACGCACACGCACATGCACACGCGCAAGCGCATATAAAATAACATTTTCTATCTGATTCATCGCCGTGAGTAAACTATTAATGTTAGGCCCAAGAAATTTTCTGTGTGGGCTCATTACTTTGAGTAGAGACCCACTAAGGAAGTAAAAAAGAGGTTGAAAGTTTGTATGGAAATTTTTTGAGTTAGAATCATGAAAGTTTGTCGCGGGCTAAAAAAAATATTCGTAACAAGTTTTTTTTTAATTCTTCAGTTCAAATGAGAGTTTGCATTTTCTACCAAATGAATGCGTATATTGGGGCTTATGGAAGTTCTACACCTTATAAATGCGGGTCATACGCGGGTAAAATGGCGGTTCGTTTCTTATTCAATGTGCTACCTAATTATACTGGCTTTTGGAGTAATTTCATCCGCCTATAAGTCCTATGTCATTATATAGATAACATCAGAAAATAATTAGGCGGAATGTTTACAATGCGGTACAAGAGTTAGTTGTTAGCTTCTAAACCTCGACTTGATTTTCAAGCCGGCTCGTGGGTTTCGTTCTGTGTTGCTTCCAGCTTCGATTTACTGAATGTCTCCATCTTCTTCCTTCCAGGTAAAGTCAAGCAGATGAACGCGCAAGCTGAGAAAGATAAAAAAGTTTACTTTTTTATTTAAAAGATCTTAATAACTAGAAGTACCCACGAAATGCAGCTAAATAAAATCGTCAAAACACGAGCTTATTTTTGGTTTTTCACTAGTAACGTAAGTAGTACGTAGTAGTAGCAAACGGTAAAAGTTTAGTAGTCCATCACTCACTGATTCTCTCCCGGTTTTGCTTGGTTCAATTTTATTCTATATGCAGTATATAGTTCAAACAAAATAAAAAAGTGGTGTAGCATTGACAATTGACGTTTTTATCCTATATCTTTATCTTTATTTAAAAAGATAAATTAAAACTTACCAATAACAATGCTACCGAACAAATAAAAGCTGACGCCGCAGTTGGTAGCCAAGAACACGCCAATCAAGTTGGATCCCGCCATGGATCCCACACGCCCCATCATCATAGACAAGCATACAGCCATAGCCCTAAAATATAACACGCAATTGAGAAAACTTAGAAGTGTTATCACTTTCTGTAGTAGTAGTGTAGTAATTTCCCAAGTTGGTTCAAGCCTTGTCGTGGCGGTGGGGCTGAGTAGCCTGGGGTGAACCCAGGCGAAGCCAATTGAACCAAGGCGACTGCTCTTTGTACCCCTCTTAAAAGAAAAGGGGAGTAAAGGGCAGGACGAGGAGGCATCCTTTGTGGGGTGGGGTACAAAGAGTATGTCCGTCAGTCGAGGGGCATTTAAAATAAGGGACAAAACAGCATCGAGTGCTTTTGAGCACCGGGCAAGGGGCGAGGATAGGAATCTCACCCCATTGCACTGTCCCAAAGTTGGCAGGGTTGTCCTGTAGTGCGGGACAACCCCAACTTAGTAGTTCCAGGGCATTGATGGCACTCACGGTGGTTTTTGTCGATACTACATAGTATTCGGCATTACGATGTGCTGCGAGCCTCACGCATCACTAGACTCTTCCCAGGGCAGATGAGGCCGCGTAAATGTGTTTCACCGTGTCACCAAAAAGAAGTTGTGTAGTATCTTACTGTTATTTTATTCGGATGAAGTTCGTTGCAGATTTGAAGACTTCTTCTGCATATACTACAAAAACATTTTATAGAACTCTGGTTTCATGAATTCTATTTTCGTTAGTTAACCCGTCCTGTAAATTTCAGTAAGTCCTTCAAGGACCATTAGGGTTAGCAGCTGTTGATACAGAGCAATGACAGAAATCTATCTCTAGCTCACATGATACAGCCATAAAGTGACAGCTTCGCTGTCGCGCCTCGTCGACACACGAATTGGAGGGAGGAGAAAATGAGGACAGGGAATCTGCATAACAATGATTCGGATGTTCATGGGCGTCGTTAGTGATGATAAAACTTTTCCAAAGACTGCTCCTTTGTTACCCTATCTATAACCTCTCTCTCTCTCTCTCACACACACACACACCCACACACACACACACACACACACACACACACACACCCACACACACTCCTAGGAATACTTTCTATCCTATTGTGGGGTCTGCTATCCTTATTCTGGTGTCGTCATCGGAAACATTGCAAGCGCTCAGTCTTTATTTATGTATCTGTCCATCTCATTTTTGTCCCCCAGTAATATAAAAAAGGAATCCAAGGAGCATTCAATCAATCCTTTGAGTCACATACCTGTATTTCGTTGGAAACAGTTCAACGGTCACAGCATTCATGAGACCAATACAAGCGCCGCACATCTGGAAAATTGCAAACAGCACCACTGCCACGTGCTGGTTGTACACCAGGTGAGCGGCCACTCCGCAGGCGCCGGTGGTGGACAGTATCACCACGAGGATCAGCTTCTTGCCCACGTAGTCCACGAGGAAACCCACGATGATGTACATGGAGCAGAATACCAGACCCACGTATATGGAGAGCTCGAACGTCGTAGTGTTCATTGTGTCGCTACATCCTATCTGTAATAGTATTTTTTAAAATGTGAATACAGTCTTCTTTATCATTACATTCTTTCCAGACTTCAGCAGAGAAAATGTCTGGGTTCCTCCCTTTGTTTGAGATCTAGAGATAAATATAATAGAATCAAAGACTAAATATACAGCTTTAAAGGCAGCAAGATAATCATAATAAGTACTGTTTGCTTTAATCGGGACGAGAATTAAGTAAGAACGAACTAATCAGCATATTAAAAAAGCAACTCACCGTACCGTTGGCAGGCGGTAACCTAGTGGCGTCCAAAACATCACAAATTTTAGATTCAGCCCCGTCGTGATTAACCAGCGAGTTCAGTATAGTGGGGAACCAAACGTAGAATCCGTTCGTCCTACAAATTATTTCACTCTCATCACCAATCATAATCATCATCATCGTCATCATCATTAGTGTCTTATCATCAAGTTACCTTCGTCCACTGTTGGCATAGGCCTCCCCAGTTGCGCCACCATGGTTCAAACATTGTCGTGGCGGTGGGGCTCAGTAGCCTGGGGTGATCCGAGACACCTTGGTTGAAGCTAATTGAACCGAGGAGGTGTATTCTCTTTGTACCCCTCTTATAAGTAGAGGGAACTGAAGAGCAGGAGGAGGAGACGCTCTTCGTAACCCTCTTATAAGAAGAGGGGACAAAAGAGGAAAAACAATGAGGCAGTGCTACTGCGCACGGGGCAAGGGGGAGGATGGGAACCTCGCCCCATTACACTGTCCCAAAGTTGGTGGACAAACCCATCTGTGATGGTGGCGTCGGTCCCTTATGGGGCTAACTAGCCGTCCAGGTGCCTTGATGATTTGCTGTTCCGGGACACCTCACCAAAGTTATTGTGGGTATTCGGCACTATAATGTGCCGCGAGCCTCACACACATCTGGAACCCACCCAGGGCCAGTGAAGGTGCGTAAATGCGTTTCCCCGAGTCAACAAAAAAAGGCCTCCCCAAATGCACGCCACTAAGCTCTGTGTCCAATATGTGCTTCTGCCCGCCACACTACGTATGTCCTCATTTTCCGTATCTCCTCAGGTCTGGGCTAGGGTTGAGCCGGTTGTGGATTATTACTTTGACGTATATAGGAATCTTATTTTTAATAAAATATTGTAAATAAATGTAGTTAACATTCCACTTAGCAGGGGACGTACATTCTTTTCGCAGGGTAACGCATTTACATGTCACCACCGGTCCTGGGTGGGGTGCAGTGGTATGCACGTTATGGTGCCTAATACCCACTAAAACCAACGTGAGTGTCATCCGTTAGGGAGGTGCCCCGGAACTGCAAATCATCAGGGTACCTTAACAGCTAGTCAGCACCTGTAGGGACCAACACCACTTCCACAGATGGTGTTGTCCCGCACTACATGACAACTCCGCTAAATATAGGATAGTGATTGCACTGTGTGTGATCATTGGATCACCCTATTGCAATGTCCCAATATGCCCCCACACCACTTGCCCCCGTGCGCAATAGCGCCTCCTCCTCTTATTCTTTTATCCCCCCGTTTTTATAAGACGGGGCACAAAGGCAGCCTTCTTGGTTCCATTGGTTTCGCCTGGCTTCACACCACTACTGAGCCCCACCGCCACGACAAGGTTCAAACCTGGGAACCCTTGAGCTAGGAACGTCCTACTATACTTGCCAAGGCGAGAGTATTCGGCACGTCGACACCAAAAAAAAACTTACGTCGCAAATATTCCGAATTGTACAAAGCAGGTGAGGCAGGTCCACGGCAGTAGGGGTCTTTGAAACAGCGGCGCAGTCTGGTCGCGCATAGAGATCAGCACGGCCACAACACCCTTGTGTTGGTTTGTCTTTGTCTGTGTGTTTGTCACGAGACTTAGGACCTACAAATAACGAACCAGTTTATTAATTTTGTCATGATGAGGCCAAAACCAAGGCTCTACGACCAGTTTAATAATAGTTATAATTATATCTGATTCATTGGTACGGATAGTAACTATTAATTTTATTGTCACTATAAGACTAAATAAAATATCTTAAGAATGAAATAAGGTCTGTTTTCTTTAAAAGGTGTACTCGTATCTACTGATCTTTTAACTTCTGTTTATATTAAATAGCGATTCACCCGGCTTCGCCTGAGAACACATTTTATACTAAAACCTTCCTTGTGAACCGCGCTGTCTATTGATGAAAATCGTATAAAAATCTGTTCAGTATATCTTGAGAAAATCGATCACACGCTTGGGCACTTTGTTTGGTTATATGCATAGCACTATTTATTATCAGGAGCCGCTGGATGCAATTGGCTCGTGACATGGCGCTCTATGAGCATGAATATGGCGCTCTACGGGAGAGGCCTGTATCCAGCAGATGACATCGTCCGTCTGATAATGATGATAGCTTATTTGTTCGTTATCGCGATATAACATCATTAATATAATAAAAATTATTAGGTCCTGATTCCCAAGATAAGAGGCAATCTAAAGTTAAAATATTAAAAGAGAAATTTTAGAGCTTTTTTGTGACAAACGATGAATCAGTCGCGACCGCGTTTCACTATTGATTTATCTTCTGTGTATCATTAAAGTAGTCATAGAAATGGTATATTAAAGTAAAGCCAATAACATACCGGGAATGTCTCTTCTGGCAGCCTTTTATTAACTCTGTAAATGCTTCTCAAGACTTTCAAGCAGGCCTCCTTTTTGCCAGCTGCGTTCAAGAACTTCGGACTCTCAGGGAAGAAGAGTAGGCACAGCGTCGCCAGTACAAACGGAAATGTGCAAGCAACGAGCAGCAGTCGCCAGGGTCGGTAGGAGATGCCTAGGAACCCGATCGGCGTCTCGAATTGACATAGGAGTATAGACCAGGATACCGCTGGAAAATATACTATATAATACATTATCCATACCCACGTGTGTAAAGTAGCATGTACTAGTCCACTGAGAGTTGGTTATATATGCAATCATCATTGTCAGCCCAGATCAGTCCACTTCTGGACATAGGTCTCTTTCAATGAAAGCCAGGACGGCAGATCTAATGCTACTTGCGTCCGTCCCGGACGATCACACATGACGTCGCTGTACGGCTCGAAGAACAGCTCAGGTTTCGACAGAGACAAAAGCTTTACCAAAGTACACAAAGGCAAGGCACAGCGGCTGATTGTACTCATGTGTCTTTTGTACAACTTGCCTTATGGTGAAAATGTGGTACATGGTGCTAAATCCTCTGCGATACCCAGACTGCTCCGGTGACTGGACTTATTCAATCTTTGTGGTGAGACGATTCGTCAAGACTCTTGAGAACAACTTGTAAATATGGCTAAGAAGTGAAATTGGTCTGTAATTTTGAGGAAGTGGTTATATGTGCTGGCAGATTTTAATAACCTAGACTAAAAAGTTAGGATTTTAGAAAATTTTATCTCAAAGAAAAATACTTCTTTCATTTATAAATTGATTTATGTACGAAGGAATCAAAAGTTAACAAAGGGAGTGAAATAGAGGAGGAAAGTTTTCGTTAGACAATAAAAATTAAAACGGCGAAAACTGCAAATCGCAGCCAGCACTGCATACAATTCTGTTAATAAGCGCATTTAAGACTTTATTATATTAAACCCACCAAAAGTAAGCGATTTTCGTAAGAGGTAAAGGTATAGATAGGAGAAGAGTTGGAGGTACATTGCAGCGGAATTGGGCCGGCACTACCGGAAAGTTATCTCTCGCTCACATGACACCTTCGGCTTTTGGCCCAATGGAGGAGAGAAGGCCCAAAGCAACGCATCGGCATAGTAATTGTGCTGATGTTCTTAGGCGTCGGTAGTCATAAAATGCCTCCGATTTCTTTTCAGCTCTTCTATACTATAAGAAAATACTTAAAATTGTCTACGTTCAGTAGTTAAGATTATTAATCTTAAATACTAAACGTATAAATGCTGCCATTTGAGTTTCGTAGAGTCCAGACGGCCCGACGAGGCTTTGGGTGAAGGTAGCTTATATATTGTGACTGCCTCGTAGTTCAGTTTGTGATGGCCCCCGTCTTAGGTTATACCAAAAAGCATTGTTGGGCTATTTCTCATAACAATCCGAAGTCCGACCATGTATGACGTCCTATTGTGGTAGGATAATGAGAGATCTCCACCATGGTTCCTTGTCTTGCCTTGTCGTGCCATGAGCCCCACACACCATTGGACCCGGGACCCAGGGCCGGTACAGATGTGTAAATGTGTTTCCCAACAACAAACCGTGAGGAGAGAATGGATATAGCACTCGTGTCTGCGCACAGACTTGTGCACTTTAATGTGCCCAGCGCAGATGGCTACGATCTGCAATAATGGCCGCCGTAGCCGAAACCCGGCTACGAAGACAAGTCATATCATGAGAATATGGTATGAGTTGGTTGTGCGCATATTTTTGACATATTCCGGTGGCCCATTGAGGGAGGGGGAGGTGAAAGGGAGGGCTACGCATCGGCATAATGAACGTCAGCATAAGATGTTCGTGGACGTCGGTAGTCGTTGAATAGCTCCAATTGCTCGTTTGTCCCCCTATACCATAAGAAAAAATCTGATTTTCCATTTGCCTTCTATGCTATTGTAAAATCTAGTTTAACAGAAAATGACATAGAACAAACCTGGTAGCAGAACAGTTCCAATTCCTACGAATGACGATCCAAACGCCACCATTTTGTCTCTGTGGTGTATGTTGGTGAATTCGCCGAGATACGTGTACACCACGGCCGATGGACCGGACATGCTAAAACATATAGCATTATATAAAATAACAGCAGCTGTACCTCCTGATTTCACCTGCGCAATATCTTGCCCAAGCGTCTCAATCGTATTTTTTTATGAGATAGGTGGCAAATGAAAAAGTGGGTAGTGATTACCGACTCCGATAGACATTTGCAAGGCTAGGCGTCTTTCAGATGCGTTGCCGGCCTTTAAGGAATAGGTATGCACTTTTCTTGAAGACCTCTAAATCGTATCCGATCGGAAATACCGAGGGAGACTGCTGATTCCACAGTACAATTGTGCGCGGTAAGAAGAGGCGTTTAAACCCCACTGTTGTGGATTTACGGACATCAAGGTGACGGGCGTGGAACTTAGAGTTCTGTCGCGATATCCGAAGGTGGAATTCTGCTGCTGGTATTAAGCCGACCAATTAAATATTTCTCTCCTCAACTCACATTTACAAACTCTTCAATTCGTATTCTCGTGATAATACTATTTTGATATATGTTATGTTATTCAAGATCTGCATCAAATTTAAGTAAAGTCAGTTCAGTAGTATTTGTGTGAAAGAATGGCAAACATACAGACAATTTTTTACATTTATAACATTACTAAAATAATAAAATTTCTTTATATTACTTAAATGATTAGTATTTTAAATAAATATTACTTTTACACCAATTATTAAATTTTTATGAGTGTGTTCTGGTTACTTGAAACATGTGGCTTTAGCTGAGGTTCCACCATTTTCCGTGTTTTTCTTTTTCTAACCTCTATTGTCTGCATGTGTCAGATCCAGTGTATTTATTACGAATAAATATATTATTATATTATTATTAGAAGTTAATCGTAAAAGAAAGTATCGTTTTGATATGTACTACTATCGACACGACGATACGACACGACACGAATTATATAAGGCTAATACTTACAAAATAGCCGAAAGAAAGCACAACAAAGCAAAAGAGATAATATTTGGCGCGAAGCTGGCGAGGATAGAGAAGATGGCAGATATCATCATGGACAGCAACATCACGAAGCGACGACCGCGCGTGTCTGCCAACCAGCCCCAGAAGTAAGATGTCAGGATGATAGCTAAAAACAAGATGGATTATATCCATATTAATATTAAAAATGCTAAACAAATTCCGTTTGCGACGCTACCACAGCCAAACAAAAGATCTTCGTATGGATATTTATTTCATATACGGATTTTTGATATTGCTAGTTATTTTTATAAATTAGGCGATTAGGAGGTCATCTCATGTGCCCAAGTAATAAAGAATTTAGTACACAGGTTTAATACCTAATAATAATAATAACATCTGTCGACTTATCACACCACGATTACCTAGCCCTGTGGTGAGTACCGTCAGGACTTGTGTTACAGATACTAAACAACGGGAATATATTTAATACTTTTATAAATTTAAGAAATGCTATATATTTAAGATTTTTATCTTAGAAATATATATAATACATATGTCGTAGTCTTATTGTATAAATCGCCATATTACATTATGGCTAGTCATTTTCAAAAACAGGGCTGTTTTGTTTTTTGTCGGTCCAACGATCAGCCGGGATGTCATTGTGAGACGTTTTTCAATATGGCGGCTGAAATTAAGCCTCATTAAATATTTTCATTTTAGATAGATGATCGATACAAGTACGTTATGAATGAGGCCAAGTGTTTCAAGGCTTGCCCTCTTTTCCCGCAGATGGGAAGTGTTTTAAGCGCAAATAAAAAAAATAACCTAATTACGAAGACTTAGTCGCAAGCTACGCACCCGCCAAATCTTCGCACTTATCTAGGCATAATTTTATATTTCTATGTATTCGGTAATCGACGCCATCGTTGTTGTCATGATGTATCATGTCTAAAATGTATCAAGGAGGCGCATATTGATCCGTTTTAATTCATTAAGCGGACCTAATGAATTAAAGTGGACCATATTCCTTTTTGAATGACGTATAGCGCCGAACACTCTCTGGCTGAATTTCACTCAGCCGCATTCAATAACGAGGCACAAAACGAAACAGCCCTGTTTTTAAAAAATAGCTAGCCGTAATGAAATACGGCGATTTAGACAATCTGACTGTGACACATACATAAACATGCATGACCTAGGCGGGATTCGAACCCGCGACATCTGGCGTAACACGCGGCCTAAGCGTCACGTTACACTTTGTGAAACCGTCACAGGTAACAATAAAAGAGTAGTTGTGGCTTGAATATATTCAACACGTATGCAAAAACTAAAGCCAATACATATGATTTAACTTCTAAGCCAGTGCTTTAGCAGTCAAAGTCGACAGATCAAAAGAATGTTACGTTTTAAATTTATGTCCTTATGTTTACTTTTGTAAGAGGTAGTTTACACCACGCTTGCGGTCGAATTGGACCGGCACGACCGGGACCGAGCTATACCGTAGTGTTACATGCAGCTTGTGAGTCAGCCCATTGGAAGGGAGGCGAATAGGAGGCCAACGCATCTGCATGACAATAATGCGTTTGCCTATACTATATAAAAAAAATAAGTTATACCAAGAAAAGGTATTGCTGCGAGCCATCCCCTCTGTTGCAGCGAGAGGTCCAGGTCGCACTGCGCCGCCGGCAACACATACCCGAGGACCAGGCTCTGCATGATGACGCCCATTAGAATCAAACCGCTCACTAGCATATGCACGATATTGTAAGCGCCAAAACCTGGAACAATTATTTGTAACTGTAAACTGATTCATAATAATAAAATATTTATGGGCATATCACTCCGCGTTTGCCCAGACGTATACTAAGTACCGTAAGGACTTGTGTTACGAATCCTAGACAACATTATATATATCTATATATATATTTCTATTTGACCCGAAAACTACATAAAAAATAGTTTAGTTAATTTTTTTTTTAATTATTTAAAATTAATTCATTTAATCCAATAATAAACGACATCACTTAATAATAGCAACAACTTAAGAACTAAGCAAATTTAAAACATTAAATAACAAAAAACTTAAAGTAATAACAAAAAAAGTAATTTAAAAAACGTGTATATTGTTTTTTGGTTCGAGTACCGGCTACAGGTTAGCTGAAAAGTCCGCCATTTTTCGCCAGGGTTCGATTTGTGACTGAAGTACCTATACTATTTAGTTTTGGGACAAAAGGGGGAGACGGTCCCTCTCCCCACATTAGTGGGACGGCGCGCACACGATGTCGTTAATGATAGGGAAACGTGGAGATTGGTCTCGTCTATTGTCTGGCTTATCTTAGGAGGCCCGCCTCCTCTTGATGGAGGGAGTTTGATTCGCGCTCGAATCACCTAAAGCAGTTGACATTATTTAATTTATTATTAGAGCTCTCTAATGGTCGCATCTAATTTACGTGCTCATGTGATGTTATATGCTCCTGTAATGTGTACGTTTGTATAAGTGTAATACGCGTTAAAAACCTTCGTGCGAATGTCTCCTTAGCGTTTTTCCTTTCCGAGTCCTCAATTCCAAATCCTACTTCTCAAGTAATTAGCCACATAGCTCCCTCATTGGCCTCCAGGAGATTACAAAGTTCGCAAGTCTAAAGTGTCAATGTTTTTTGTTTATATTACAGGGGGGAGCGAGTAATCAGAAACTTTTGGCAAGTACCGACGCCCATAGATATACAATTTTGTTATCATGAAGATGCATCGTTTTACTTTCCTCCTCCCCACCAATGGGCCATCGGCTACGCACAAACCGTACAGAACGCGGCGTCATCGCGTGAACGAGAGATATCGTCCCAGTATCCCGGCACAATTCCGCTGCAAAGAAGCACGGCTTACGTTCTCCTCTTATTACTCTTAGTGAAATGTAAGTGTGCCTAAGTTGTATGATAGAGGCTGATATACTCTATTCACTCATAGAATTTAAAAAAAAAACTTATCTTCAATCTCAGTATAAAGTATATATAACATAATATTTATTTATCCTTAGTGTTTACTTGTATTTATATACACTGCCAGTCCGCCCCGGCTTCGCCCGTGAATAATATATAACCTTCCTCGGGAATCGCTCTATCCAGGGGTGAAAATTGCATAAAAATTCGTTTGAGAAATTTTGAGAAAATCGGTCTCATACAGGCAGGTTTTGGGGGATTTGCTTTATAAAAAGCATCGATTCTTCCTATTTACAAATTAACGTTCATTTGCACAATATATTGCTTTGTTTTCTAACGAGACTGAATTATATATTTTTTAATTTTGTATGATTTTAGAAAGGGCATTGTTCAATGTTTGTTCTTCAATCTAACAGACCGTACATTGTGGCTTCAATATATACCGAGAACGATTCTGCACAAAAATAATTTGAAACCGATTAGTGATTATGTGATTACTGATTCTATTATTTCTAATTCATTAAGTGCATGACCTGTTTATTTGGAGTTCTTATCTGTTGTGAAAGGGTGTCAGCCACACCCATTTATAATGATAAATCATACTTATCATTAAAATATCAATATCCATCATTTGTTTGCTTGTATGTTTGCATTGAATATGCACGAAAACTACGGGCCGATTTGAAAAGTTTTTTCACTATTCTAATCCTACGCTACCTGTGACGAACATAGGCTATATGATGTTTACTAAAACATTTTGATCATCATTCAAACTTCGATAATGGAACGGTGTGAAGAATATCGTTATAAATCCATATTTAATTGCAAACATCTTTGTTGTAGTTGTGACGTGTAATGTCTACGAGACCAACATTTTATATATATTTTAAATCAAAACATTTCGCCATATTTCGCGAAATATCAGTGCGAAGCTGGGACGGACTGCTAGTATTTAATAAAGCCCAAATGTCATGCCGTGTATATCATGATTCGACATTGGTTAAGTATTATATTTGTTAAGTTTTGCTTAAAATGATAATTTTAGATAAGCATTAGTAAATGTTTAGAATTAAGAAATAATTTGATCTAAAAAGGGATTTTTTTCTTCACGAAATCACTTCGCCAATAATTATACAGATTTCTAATGCCGTAAATTAATTGACCCCAACCAAGGCCGATGATGTAAACAAAGAAGAATGGTGTAAGGGACAGGATAGAGCCCAGATACGTTTCATATAACTACAGACGTTTTACTTCGGTCGCGTGCAGAATCCTCGTACTTTTTGTTATATTGCATAAGAAACTGTACATCAACATTTCATCGTTTTCAACCCTTATCGGTCCACTGCTGGACATAGGCCTCTCTCGGTGAACGCCAAGAGGACCGATCTCCTACTACTCGCATCCATCCCGGACCGGATACTCCACGGACATCGTATTCCCATCTGGTCATCGACCAACACTTCGTTTTCGTAAACGCGGCCTCCACTCCAGAACCTTACTGGCCCATCTGCCATCTGTTCCTCTGAGTGTGTGGCCAGCCCATTCGCACTTCAGGGAGCCTATTCATCGCGTAATACCGGATACTTTAGTTCTCTGCCTTATGACTTCACTAAGAATTCTGTCGGACAGAGAAACACCCAAAATAGCACGTTCAGTAGCCCGTTGAGCTACCGGAAACTTGCGGACCCGTCCTAAATTAAGAAGCCATGTTTCGGCCCCGTAGGTCATCACGGGGAGAACGCATTGGTTGAAGACTTTCGTCTTCAAGCTCTGCGATATAGGTTGTTGTGCGCGTGATATTATTTATAATGCTTTTAGACATGACCCTTTTTCTAAAAGCAATACGATATCACCACTACATCAACAGCGCAGACGAAGTCAGGGATATCGGCTACTCTTACATTGATATGGACTGCGTCATTATATAGTGTTTCGGAAATACCCATTATCAGTGAAAACAGATTCAATAAATATGGTGTTCAAGCCACAGACAAACAGAATTGTAAATAAGTAAATGCTTTGTTATAATGTCTATGTGCAGTTGTGAACTGTTTACAATAAGGCATAGTTTGTATTCTAAAGCAAAAACAACATGACACAATTCATAACAGTTTGTTTTGAATTATGACTTCATTTGCGGAGATTCAGAATGATAACTGATAACTTAGAAAACATGTGAGAAAAGAACAAGTTGTCTGTAAGACAGTGTACGGACGTTGTAATTTTGTAAACGCTTGATGCGTTCACAAAATTGTATTACTCTTATTAGTTTCATTGCTATGCCCGGAACGTTACTTTGGTGTTATCCTTATCATGAATGCTGCTAGGGTTATCGAATTATAAGACGTTATCACACCAAAAATAGCCTGTTTCTCCCAAGACCCCCAAGTATTGTACCCCCTGTTGACCCTCAAATATATGAAATTTCACCACAATTGGTTCGGCGGTTGAGCTGTGATGACGTGAGAAATAGGCTGCCCCACCATGGTACGAGCATAGTCGTGGCATTTGTGCGCCCTTACTGGCCTTTAACCCCAAAAAATTAGAGACAGTGTAATGGGGTGAGGTCTCAACTCACCCCATTGCAATCTCCCAAAGCTGTTGGATTTTTGATCATTAGTTACCAACTTTATCCAATTTCGCATTCGTTCCCCATGCTATAAATCATCATCAATATACATGACGTTATTGATTTGATTAGCATGACGCGTGACACGTGCAAGACAGCAACACAGATGTGGAAATGCATCAGCTAAGTACATCGCTTATCTCGGGTCGCGTATAACTAATGCGACATTTAAAGATCACAATTATATCTGGAAATTAATTTAAACGATCGGATCTCAACATATCTCGGTTACAATATATGTAGGTATGTGTACATTAGGCCGACGTGCTGAACGCCAGGAGGTGATAAGGGAACTTGGGAAGGGGTTTCACATTTCAACGAGGACCACAGTCGGATCAATGCGTCAATGGGGTTTTTGTCAATATATAACAACAGTTTGAAGTCAGGATGTTAGCGGTGTTACACCCCCGTCCCTCTGAGAGCGCCTGCCTGCGGTACTGCGCCTGATTCTTCAGTCGTGTCGGATTTGTGTCCCATCGGAATGGGAGAACGAAGGAATAGATAGTTTGCATGTGCCTGAACACACATCTCTGCAGTTTAATATGCTAGTCTCTATAGAGACGGCCGCCGTGGCCGGAATTCGGCTAGGACGACATAGTTGTTCATTACTCAATAAAGACATGCGTGCAAGAATATAATTACAAATGTGAGTGGTCTGCACCTAGTAGGATGTAGCGTCTATGTTTTCTTTATAGAATAGGGGGACAAAAGAGCAATCGGTGTCTTTTGATTACTACCGGCGTACATAATTACTATGCCGATGGGTTGACCTCCTCAACCCCCCCCTTTGGTTGGCCACCGGTTCCTCACAAATCGCATTAAACGCGACACCGAAGATGTCACTTTACGGCCGTATTATGTGAGCGAGAGGTACCTCCCCCGCAGTGCCGGCCCAATGCTTTGCATAGGAGGAGATAGGGCTATGCATATGTCACTATGCAGCATGGCACTACCGCTTTGAAGATGGATATATGATAATATGAACCATTGAATTTGTAGCGGGACTATAGTCATCACAATGGTTGTCTGGTACTCACTATTGATAAATACAGCTGATACATGAGGATAATTGAATAGGGTCAGCCAATTTCACCGGAGCTATTTGCATTTAAGTAGTGACGCAATGAATGCAATTTATACTTGACTTATTTAGATAAATCGAAAATAGATCGCGCTATGTACTGTCTGCGTAGGCGTTCCTTCTGCGAAACGTAACATTAAGACTAATAAAAGACTATGACAGTTTTTTTTTTGGTCTGATCAACTTACGAAAACTATGATACTTTATAACGGTAAACATTTTCCAAATCCTTGTGGTATTCATAGCGTTATAACCTTTATCGGCTTTATGGCCTATCGCCTTTATGTTGAAGATGGGTCTCATTTAATGTTCCACTGCAACAATTCGGATCTAATGTTTGTCTAAAAGCCAAGTGCGATTTTTACTCACGCATGAAATATTCCGTACAGTTACCATTAAATAAAAATATATTTGTTCTATACGAGCCCCTCATGTTGTAAGAGTTCACGAACGAACAAACCTAGCTATAGCGCATCGAGTGTAGTTTCAAGTGTATGGCAATTGCGAAATACGTATAGCCCCCGCGTGAGATGCATGCAATCGGGCCCTATGCGAAGAATGACCTTTTTTCCAGAGGGACCTGCTACTGGTTGGCGGCGCTATTGCTCCACGATTCGTCTGCATATCGAAGACTTTTGTGTCTTCTGGTTTAGGGAGACGACGAAGAATGACAGCACCTCTCCGCGCCGTTTGCGCTACCCGCCGCACTCCCTTGCGTGCCTGGTTTTAGCACTAGCTAGTATGGACGATAATGTTGTAGTTTTGCATGGAGCGCGCGCTATTTTATATATCACTAGCAGACCCCGTTAGATGTTGTTTTGCCGGATTGGGTGAACAACCCTTATCGCTGAGGGGTATAAAAGATTGATATTAGCAGATTCTCAGATCTACTGTATATGCGTATAAAATTTGATAAGAACCGGCAAAGCCTTTTTGGAGAAATAGGTAAGCTAAAATTGTGACACGAGAATTTTATATATAAGATTAATGATATATTTAAATTTTGTATTCAGGTGTTATTTCAATTTTTATCTGTTCCCAGTATTAAAGAGGAGAAACGAAATGCAAAAATATATTTATTGTCCATATAATATCTATTCCATTTAAGCCGAATTATTAATTGTTGATGTGAAGATATAAATAAAAATTCTGTGAATATTTCAACTAATTACAACGGTCAATACATAGTATTTCTATATAGTGTGTGAAGCAGTCGGGTTTATTGTTTTATTGAAAAGTAAAGCACTATGTTGAACAAACGTGTGGGTAAACACTGATGATACTTAAAATAAAACACAGGAACACTTCTAATATGTGATGTGATGTTAAATGTGAGACGATACAAAATGGCATCCACTAGACGCCATGTTGTAAAAAAATCAAAGTAAACGAACAGTGACATGTGGGGTTGATTATGTATTTTAAAATAATCTCTAGGATTCTTTAATCATTTAGAGATAATGGGATCCTTAATTTTTGTCGGGTAAATTTTAGGTTAGGTTAGGTTACACGTTGTACCACATTTAATACAACGAATGTTCAAACATTAAAGAGGCTAAAAGTTAGATCACCATGAGTTTCCACAAAAAGGAATAGGTATGGATCAGATAATAAAACTGGAATAGATATCGTTGGAATTTCCTGCACTTGCTTACTGCACCCAGGGTGTGAAAGTCCGGCACCATTTTTTTTTGCGGAGAAAAATAGAAACTTAGTCATTACACGGTTAGTTGTTACACTTGATAAGAATGTAGTGATAAGAATTGTTTGCTAATTAGTTTTGCCCACGAATATCAGTGCTGCAATACCAAAATCTTCCGTTGATAAACAAGTAAGGCAACAAATTAAAACTTAAAAAATTAAAAATTAAAAACTATAATTTTAATCATCGCAGCGTAATTTGAAGTGCTGATAATGTCTCTTGCGATTCGGATAGTATTATGATGTTTATTGTACCTTTCATTTTCTAGAATATATCGTTTCTAGAGTTCCGTAGCCAAATATCAAAAATGGGAACCCTTATAATTTCGTAATGTACGTCTATCGGTACGTCTGTCCATCCGTATGTCACCGAGATTATGGAAGTATATTCGAATCTGTACATTTGAAATTTGAAAAGTAGGTACATTCTGTTAACCCCTACAAATTTATGTACTATAATTTTGAAAAATATATTAAGGATCTCTCCATACACGTAACGGAGGGATGCAATTTTTTTCGAGAGAGAATACAACACAGACGTGCAGACGGGTCTTTCTAAATAGTATAGTGATTTGAAATAAAGATTTTTGATCCTGCTGACAACCTTTGAGATATTCGTTTCTAAAGCGATAAAGTGATAAAAGATAAGAAATTGTAAAAATAAAAAGGAATTGTAGTATTCAAGCAAATCAGTACTTCGACGTATCGCCAATCGACCTGACATCGCTATAAAGGTTTTAGAACAGCCAAGGTTTCGACAGAGTTAAAAGCTTTTTCATAGTCCATAAAAGCAAGGTACAGTAGCTATGTTGGATTGTATTCACTTGTATTTTGTGCAACTTGCCTTACGGTGAAAGTGTAGTCCATGTTGTTAAATCCTCTGGGAAACCCAGCCTGCTCTGGTGTCTGGAATTCGTCAAGCTTTGTGGTGACAGATTTGTCAAGACTCTTGAGAACAACTTTTAAATATGGTCAAGATGTGAAATTGGTCTGTAATTTTGAAGGAGGGTGGCCCCGCTAAAGGACAATATTTTAAATCTTTCTTAGCTCTCGTAACACAGGTTCGCCTCTTGCCCCAAGAAGCGCGACTGTAATTTTGTCCTTCCCCGGAGCCTTTGCCCCTTTAAGCCTTGCAAGAGCCAGACTTATCTCACTGGCAGATCGACTGACAAATGTCGTCACAGGCTTTCACGCGGATCATTGTTCAGGACGTCGGGATAAGGAGCGTGCGACGTATAGACCTGGCTATAAAAAGATTCGATCTCAGATAGACCCCAGGCTTAGAAGAAACGAGAGCCCCAGAATCGGTCTTGACCTTTGTCAGATGACTACTTCCAAGCTTCTCCACAAAAACCTTCGTCCCTCAATTTTGCTCAATCGCTTCTGTAACTCGTTGCGTGTTTGGCGTATTCGTTTGCGGGTTCGCTTTGAAAGAAGCTTGACATCGGCAGACGTAACGTCTCCGAGTGCTCTGCGTTCCCTCATAAGACCAAGCTTCTCATCAGAGAGTGTAGCTTTCGTGGTCCTACAATATCCTTCACCCACGTCCAACATGCAACCAGTTACGCCACTCATGTGCTCGTCAATTGCCAGTGTAGTTTCCGGCATATCTTTATAACGGCAACGAACCGATTTTTTAATTCCAGTTGGAATTTCTTGGAGCCTCGTTGGAAGATAGGTCGTAGTGTTGACTGTACTAATCGTACACGTTGGAAGATAGGTCGTAGTGTTTGACTGTACTAATCGTACACGTTGGAAGATAGGTCGTAGTGTTGACTGTACTAATCGTACACGTTGGAAGATAGGTCGTAGTGTTGACTGTACTAATCGTACACGTTGGAAGGTAGGTCGTAGTGTTGATTGTACTAATCGTACACGTTGGAAGATAGGTCGTAGTGTTGACTGTACTAATCGTACACGTTGGAAGATAGGTCGTAGTGTTGATTGTACCAATCGTACACGTTGGAAGATAGGTCGT
>JAFELO010002941.1:80299-118102 GCA_017140195.1 Eumaeus atala
TAGTGTTGACTGTACTAATCGTACACGTTGGAAGATAGGTCGTAGTGTTGACTGTACTAATCGTACACGCTCGCGTCGAAAATCTAGGTTCAGAGAGCCTCTAACCAATCGGTGATCATTTCTGGTTTTAAACCTGTTGATCACGGAGACATCCCTAAACATATGCTTTTGGTCCGTCACAATAAAGTCAATCTCGTTCCTAGTCACAGTATCGGGGCTCTGTCATATCCACCTGCTTTCACATGTATTCATGTACATTAGAGTTTACCAGGCCCATTCATTTGCCCCCTACGTTTTCGATCTCCGGATTCTTGTGGTTCCAGACTCAATTCAACACTATTCCGTACGTCCACTTAAGCATTAAAATCCCCCATAACAACATTAAAGTGAGCCTCAAAGGTGTTGTGTAAGGCGTTTGAGACATCTTCATAAGTTGTCTCCACGTCGTCATCGGTATATGTCGAGGTTGGTGCTTATATTTGTAACACTTTGAGGCTGTACCTCTTAGTGAGTTTATGTACAAGACACGCCAACCTACCTTTCACACTACAGATTTCAACGGTGTTGCCTACGAGGAACTTATTCACAAGGAATCCCACGCCACCTTGTGATGGAATTTCCCAGAAGTAGAATAGGGAACCGATGGCAGAGTTATGGTGTCTTTACCTTGTCTTCGGACTTCACATGGCCCCAAACGTCCATCGAATTTCTCCCAATTCCTCCTCCATATCAACCAAGTGATTATCTAGTCTAAGCGTTTGTCCGTTATACGTGGCCAGGTTAAATTGATAGTAGCGATCCGTAGCCCGGAGATTCTTAGTACCCTTCGTTCCACCAGTACCGTAGCCAGGACTAGTGGAACTACCGAGAACTGGGGGCTGAATTCTGCTTTTGTCGTTCATAGAAGGATGGAAATGTTTTCATGTCACCCTGAGCTTAGATTGAGGGTGAATGTATTCCTGGCCTGCCCCTACACCGCCAAGGATCTGTACCGTCCATCAATCAATTCAGCGATACAAGATCGTGGGCACCATATGCGAATACCCACGTTAGATAAAAATATTATGAAAATATGCATTTCTGTTTATAAAATTTAAGAGTTGTGTTTCGGGCCGATTTCTCTGAGATCGCATCTTCTTCACTGAGATGTTAGATTTTCAGATGTCTCAAGTTATAAAATTCGATGATTTTTCGGTTACTTTTAATTACTTGTGACTTCTGGACATCTGATTCTCTGTCCACCCGTGAGCATGATGCTGAGAAGCTTCTGAAACATCCGGATATTTTAGAAGCTTTTCAGCACCATGCCCACGGGTGGACAGAGATGACAGACGCTTCACAGCATTATTTATGTAGTCGGCTAGATAAATAATTCCGCAAAAGTAGTTTTATTGTAATGAGAAACATTCGTGACAACTTAAGACATCAATATCTTACCAGTTATCAACATTGCCTCATCAAGCGTTGTGACAGATAGATTTTCCTTGATTCGTTTTCCTCCCCTCTCCTTGGCAACCATTTTGTTTTCCTGGAACAATTATAAAATATATCTAAAGTTATACCTAAAGTTTTTCAGAATTACAATAAACACATTCATAGCTGAATTTTACAATCTTCGTGTTTCTTTCTTTAGTAGAATCAGTCTGAGTAATAAGGGGTATGTGAAAAGTAGAAATAACTCAATATAACGATTCGGAATAATTCCTAAAAAGTTGTAGGCATGGTTTTATTAGTTCATAAAATTTACAAGAGTTGTTTTAAAAAATCGGCCAAGAGCATGTAGCAATAGCCTATGGATGTTTCTGAAGCAGCTACACAGGCTGTACTTTAGCGATTTACTGAATAGCCTGTGGCCTATTGGGGAGGGGAGGAAAGGAGGCCAACGCATCGGCATTACAATTATGCGAATGTTCATTATTGGTAGTCGCAAAGATACTGCAATTTCTCGTGTGTCCCCTATACTATAAAATAAAACTTTTAAAACAAAACACACTTCCTTTGGTGTTAATAAATACAAGGCGTTAGATTGAAGATAGTATTTCAATAACAGTTATTAGTGTGATTATGTGTTATCTATTGCTTGAATATATATAATTTTCAGTGTACTACAATCTGTTGTTTTTTAAAAAAATGGATAGCCAAAGAGTTGCTAGACGCTTTCAGATTGCTTTTTATGAAGCGGAAAAACATTTCTAAAGTATACTCTTTTTCTCGGATCTGAACTTATTTCTGTTGCGTATCTGTCAAGATATTTACATTGTCTGTATTGTGATAACAGCTATGACAGCTGGTTTTTTTTTGTTGTCGTGGGGAAACGCATTTTCGCGCCTTCACTGGCCCTGGGTGGGTCCCGAATGCCCACAAAATCACCGCGAGTGCCATCAGTGCCGCCCTTGGTCCCGGTACAACAAATTAGCAGGGCACCTCGACGGCTAGTCAGCCCCCTACGGGACCGACTCCACCTCTACAGATGGGGTTGCCCCGCACTACAGGACAACCCCACTGACTTTAGGATAGTGTAATGGGATGAGGTTTCCATCTTCGCCTCTTGCGCCATGCGCAAAAGCGCCTCCTCCTGTTGCTCTTTGGGCCCCTCTTTTTATAAGAGGGGTACCGAAAGCGCTTCCTCCTCCTGACCTTTAGCCCCCCTCTTCTTATAAGAGGGGTGTGAATATCCCCCTCGGTTCAATTGGCTTCGCCTGGGCTCACCCCAGGCTACTGAGCCCCACCGCCACCACAAGGCCTGAACCATGGTGGGGAGTACAGCTGCTGCCTGTGTTAGACTCATACAATATCCAGTATGGTCCCTAAGGCTATGATATGAGGACACCTTGGGTATGTACCTCAAAGGTGTACAATTGCTTGCCATCATACACGTAATATTCGTCACCTGTAGTCCGTCTCTTAGGATGGTCACACAGCCCTCCATATGTCATCTTGACGTAACGCATCAACACATATAAGTATATAACAGTTGGGTTTTATATGCTGCATAGGAGGAGGTAGTGCCATGCTGCATAGGAGGATGTAGTGTCATGCATGGTGTATCGTAATTGGGCTGGCACAACCGAGGTAGTAGCTCTCGCTCACTTGATGCCACCGTAAAGCGACAGCGTGTCGCGTTTCGTGTGGCTTGTGAGTAGCCGCAGGTCCTTTGGGAGGATGATAGGAGGGTAACGCATCATCGTAACAATCATGCGAATGTCCATGGGCGTCGGTAGTCATCAGAAAGCTCCGCTACAATTGCTCGTGAATAAATGTCTATCTAAATGTCTCTATTTCCTAAAAAAGTTAAAAGTGTATCTAAATGTCTCTATTTTCTTCATTTTACGTGATAACTTTTAAAGATTTTAAGTATTGGCAAAAACTTGTTTATACTCGTAAATAATAATAAACTGAAGAAATATTCGGGCCCTATTATTCATAAAAAAGATTTTTGTCACCATTTTAAAAGTGTCTCGAATATACAAGACTTTTTTTCTGTTAGTGTCGGGCTTTTTATTATTTAATATATTTTTATATTCTTTTATTTCTGCATAATTAAAACTGCAAATTATATAAATTGACCAATTTATGTTAGGCAAGAGATATCACATTACGAATTTGTGCCTTTATGAAAAACTGCCAATTTTTTATTTAATTTGTGGCTCTCGCGTTGTCAGGACGAATTTATCGACACCTCATACTTAAAATCCGTCAAGCCTTTTAAACTGAAGGAGAGAAGATAGAAATGTGCATACATTCATTCAAACTCTCGAAAAGTTTTACACCCGTAATAAAAACATACCTAAGAAATAAAGACGAAGAAGATGTTACAGTAAAAATGTGCCTTGTCCTAGGTGTCGATTGTGTAACTTTGATATTGATAGTGTTTATTGGTTTCCCGAAAGACATGAGTCCTTCTGGCATAAGTCGTAGATGGTATACCTATTCATAATTTTTTATTTTGACTCAACCCTCCAATGGGCTACCGGCTGTTCACAATTCGCAATAGTATAACATGGCGCCTGCTGTAAATTTTGTACATTTTACTTAACGGTCGGCGCGTATGTTAATGGGCGTCGGTTATCGCCAAGTTACACTGACTGCTCGTTTATCCTACTAGGCTTTTAAAAAAAATTACCAAGAATCGTATAGTGTGAATTGCAAAAGGACGGTTAAAGCACATCAAAATAAGAGACTTGTCTGTAAAATTTAATAATATAGCAAATCTTATTATCATATATTTGTAATAAACAAATACTTATTAATTATTTTTACTAACTATCTGCGTCCCGCTGTTTCACCTGGGTAAGGGCAAATTCATCTTGGAACACACTTTATGACATATTTTCAGGCCTATTGAGTGAACGCAAAATTTCATGAAAACCGGTCGAGGTTTTTAGGAGTTTAACCACAAAAGCCATGAACAGAGACACGAGCTTTTTAAGATAATAGCAATCACCCGGGCTCCTAGTAATAAGAAAGAGACAGACATAAAATTAATTATAGTAGCCATTCCCTCGGGCTCCCTGCGATCATATCAAAGTGTTAGCAGTGGTGGCTGCTGACGATACAGGAGTTGCAGCAGTGGGAAAGAGTGGCGGGCCAAACCCGATTAAAGAAAGACATAAAAGTGAACCAATAAAACTTTTATGACATAAAATTCCTTACGCCAGAATCAGACCTCTCCGATATCTCACTTCAACTCACTGTAAAGTTTGCCACAGACTAAAAACACAACTAACCTTATTTTATATATACTGGATTATATTCTCCTCAGCTGTTTTCTAGTGTTGTGTGCACTAAGTTATTAAAGCAACTAAGCTTGATAACGATATACAAGTAGGATCTATTGAAGATAACACGCCGCAGGAGACATCAAATATAATAGGGTCATATGGTTAGGCGACAGTGGAATATTTGGTATAAAATTATAGCAAATAAAAACAATAGAAATCATGACCTACAAATAATGCTTTTGTTGATACGTATAATTGATAGTAAGTTGTTTTTGTACGCGTTTTATGTGTTACACACGTTTTTTTCCATTCCGTATTTAAAAAAATTATTACTCGTTATTATGATTGCGTCGCGGAGCAGTGTACGACACTGTTCCCTAGGGGTTCTGTGAACTTCTCTTCCACTTTTATGTGTTACACACGTTTTTTTCCATTCCGTATTTAAAAAAATTATTACTCGTTATTATGATTGCGTCGCGGAGCAGTGTACGACACTGTTCCCTAGGGGTTCTGTGAACTTCTCTTCCACTTTTATGTGTTACACACGTTTTTTCCATTCCGTATTTAAAAAAATTATTACTCCTTATTATGATTGCGTCGCGGAGCAGTGTACGACACTGTTCCCTAGGGGTTCTGTGAACTCCTCTTCCACTTTTATGTGTTACACATGTTTTTTTCCATTACGTATTTTAAAAAGTATTAGTCGTTATCATGATTGCGTTGTGGAGCAGTGTACGACACTGTTCCCTAGGGGTTCTGTGAAATTCTCTTCTTTTTTCTACTTCTCTATGCTGACAGAGCTGTCCGGTATAGCTTCATCGGTTACTATAAGACACGGCGGATGACGATCTAGTTGAGGTTGTGGACGATAGGGAGCTTTCCCGCACATGGGAAAGATGTAGCCCAATACTTATTTAAGATTACCTAAATTAGCTATTATTACCGGTGTAGTATAATTGGCCTTGCCATTGGCTTCTCGTGGAAGCTGGCCTCTTCCATTAGTTTAACATGGTATTAGAGCTCAAACTATTCCAAATACAATAAGATCACCACTTCACGGTTTCACCCGCGTAACTTCGGTCCTATAAATCGCAGCGTATAGTCTTCGTCGATAAATAGACTATACAACACAAAAAAATAATGTTTCAATTCGGGCAAGTGGTTCCTGAGATTAGCGCGTTCAAAGAAACAAACAAAAAACTCTTCAAACTCTTCGGCCTTATATCATTAGTATAGGTAAATAATAAGAATCCGTGGAGAGGCGGCTAGTCGGGCGCGGCGTCCCGCAGGATTCCGTACTTGGACCGATCCTGTGGCACGTCGGCTACGACTGGGTCCTCTGAGGCCGTCTCCTCCCCGGGATGGGTGTCATCTGCTAAGCGGATGACATGCTGGCCGAGTCCAACGTAGGTCTGGTGGTCTACCCGGGTTCCCAGGTATCATGCGTAAATGCATTCCTCTACGTCCCTAAAAAAAGGTATATAATAAGAAAGTCATGCGTATCTACAGCTTGCTGACAATTGCACACACTCTTAGTCGGTGAGAAGGCATGAAGATGATTGGTCTTGGAAGAAAAATAATTTGAATAGCGTAGGGACGCCAACCCAAGGGGATGTTACTTACATTTATGGACGCTACCGTAAAGTGATTGCTAAACTGTCGCGTTTCATGTGGTTTTTGATTAGCCAGTGGCCTATTGGAGAGGAGGAGGAAAGAAGTGCAATGAATGATAATAACACGGATGTCTACGGGCATCGGTAGTCGTGAGAAGGCACCGATTGCACGTTTGCCTCTCTATTCGTACTAAAAGGAATATTCTAAATGTCAACTGGTTTATATATATGCACTTGGCCCACAGAAATGAACTTATGCATTTGAGAGAAGATATTCCAGTTATATTATTATTATTGTTTGATAATTCACGGACATCGTGATTCGTATTTAGAAACATTTATAATAAATTATCGTCTCCGTAACGCATATGGTAATGAAATTGTTACGAGAAAGTATCGGATTACAGGATATTTGCTCAAACCCGGTTTTTGTGAATTTTGCCAAAGGACCTGTGTTGATTCCGACGGGTTTGTACGACTCGCGGATGGACTAAACACCCACTAAAACCCAGCAGATCCCATCGGCCGCAAATACCGAGGTACCCAGGATCTGTCAGCAACATGCACATGGTACAGCTTGTGCCATCTACACAGCACTCTCGATGCTGTTAACACAAACACAAATGTCTACTGAGCGCTACTAGACGGTCCTGGTAATATCGTCCGAAAAAGAAATTGACGAAAAAGAAACGCGCCACATGAAAAATATATGTATATATCTTTTAATATGATAAGGGGCAAAGGATCAGGCTTTAGGGAACTACCGCCGTCTATATACACCTACAGAACACGAAGTTGTGCATTCGCGTAGCCGGAATTTGAGATAGGACAAATACAGATGGTGGCAGGTGATTCCGCTGTGATGATGTACGCGATAGAAAAGTGCTCCTGAAACGCACAGCTGTGGGCTTTGGGACATCAAGGTGGTGACAGTGGAACTTAGAGCTCTGCCGCGATGTCCAAAAGCGAATTCTTTGTTCAAAGTCTCTTGTTCAACATGATCAATGTATTGTATGTAATTTTTTTTTATTTGCATTGAATGAAACTGTTCTATATCTGTAAATTCCGGTATTAACACGAACAATACTCGGAACACTCCTGGAAGTGGTTGTAGATGCGCTAGAAGATGTACAGCGAGCCAACATCATACATTACATCGTCCGTAATACCAAAGAATCGAGCAGTTCGGAAATAATCTGATCGTCAACGACTGGAGTCGCTCTACGTTGGATATGGTCAAATGGAGCATAGTGAGAGAGAACAGTACCCCATATGTGAACGGAGCAGACCTTGCATAATTATACAGCCAGCCTATGCGCTGGCTTAACGTACTGCTTCGCTCTACTAAATACACCCCGCTTTTTGGAGGCCAATTTGGCCTTCTCTTTCAAGAGACCGCGGAACTATATTTTACTCGATATGTTGATACCCATGTATTTCTATACTAGCTGTACTAGCTAAGGCCAATAGCAGAGTGTTTTCAAAGCGTGGAGATACTACAAAGGGCTTTCTTTTTGTGATAAATTGTGTCTTTTTGAGGTAGAGTTGGACTAACTTTAGTTAAAAAAAATTAAAATTTATTAAGCTAGATACTCAGTAACGTGCTCCCGGAAAACATTAGCACGAACAGTGTAAAATTCTTCACCAAAATGAAATGAATGCCGCTAGCTTGCAGCATGTAATTGAGGTGCAGAAGAGACAGCGTGGAAGACAGAAGACAGCCTTGCGGAACACCAACATTGTCAGAGTTGTGATCCCATCATGCACCATTGACAACGACCATGTCTAGTCACACCATTCCCGTTTCCGTAAGATGGAAGAATTGAATGGAAAAGTATTGAAAAGAGCGTTTTATGCCATACGATACGATACGATAGCGAAGGCCTTTGGTCGGGACCAAAGGCCTTCGCTATATCCAAAGTAACCGCTAAAGCCTACCCCGCAGCGATCGGTGCCCCCGCCCGCCGATGCGTTACGTAGGTTGAAATAACGCCAATCAAACGTCCCTAATCAATACCGTATTGGCAGTCGCTGATAGGTTCGTGCTTGCCTAAATAACGTAGGAGCTGGTAATTTATTATGGATCCCATAATTTTGAAAAACAATGTGGTTATCACTATAGGATGGTAGTTGGATGGATCAGTTCGGTCACCTTTTTTGGGGATCATGTGCACCAAAGCCGTATTCCAAGAGCTTGGGATGATGCCAACACACCAGGAGTATCGGTAAACACCGGTGTCAACTTCGGAGCACATAGCAGCACACTCGGTGCGATGCTATCCACGGGTAGGATACAAAGAAAAGACGTATCCAGTCCCAATTTGCTAACCTATAGTGACAAATGCGCCTGCAGCCTACCAAATGCGACTGCGATTTGCTTTTAATTGGAGCCGAAGTCTGGATCAGACAGGGGTCTAACGAGTCCAGAGGAGCATCGACAGAAACCTGATAGCTGTCCGGTTTGGAGGTTAGCAGAAAGGTACAACAAATATTTCACATCCGGGTTTCGTGTGGGTTCGAACCCCGGGTCGGCTCTGAAAGTGTTATTGGTACTTTTCCTTTGTTAACAGTCCGGAGCCTGGAAGTTTGTGCTACAAACCGTTCGCCGAGGGCAGATTAAAGGTTGGTTGTACATCTGATTTCTGTCCGGTGGTGCTCTTCGGATAGAAGAAGAGAATAAGGGAATAGAGAGTGCACTTGGGTATGTGAAAACACTTGTGCACTAAAATATATCCTGCGCAATCTCTATAAAAATGGCCGCCGTAGCCGAAATTCGGCTAAAACAGCATTATAACACGTAATACAGTCCTCCAATTAAATTACAACGTTGCTGAGATTATGTAGTATGTATGGTTCGCGCGATAATTATAGAGAGATAGGTGAACGGTAGTGATATCTTTGGGCATTTATACAATCACACACGGCGCTGGTAGATGTGAAATTCGGGGTTTCCTATTAATATGCATTGCCGTACGCTGCATCCTATTTCGCACGCATCAATAAAATAAAACATTCCTGCGTGGTGCGTGCGAGCAGATGGTAGGTAACTACCGCCGCCCACAGACATCCACATGACCCAAGATTATGCAGGCGCGTTGCTGACCTTTAAGATGAAAGTAAGCTCTTTTCTTGAAAAACGCCATATCGTATCGGTTTGCAAATACCGACGGTGGCTGCTGGTTCCACATCAAAAATTGTGCGCGGTAGGAAATTGCACCTGGGACGCACAATTATAGACTATAAAAATGTGTATAAAATATAATACGTTGTGGAACTATAAAATTCTTTCCTCGATCATTTTTGCCATAAGATCGGACCAAACAATTTTTATCGCACCATGTTGATACATGTCCAATTAAATTAATAACAGTTGCTCCTTACGTAGTCTGTGCGAGTATATTTATAGGAACACGTGCAATATCGAAGTACCTATACCTATATATGTTGTAGATTGGGGGGAGGGGAGGTATGTGATACGCGGCTACTTGTTAGATAGCACTGTAACTAAACACATGAATTATTTATGTTTTATCTAATAAATATCTAGTTGGCTTTGCTCGCGTAAAATCTACTAAAAGGGAACAAGTTTTTATAGTATAAAACTTAGCATATGTATTGGATGCTTATGTGAAGGTGGTTCCGATGGTGGCAGTGGGGTAATAGAATGGTGTCAGGTTGGCATAATGCCATGGGACCCGTCTGGAAGGGCCTCGGGTCAAGGGAGAGTGCCACAATGTGCCTGGTGGCGGCACTGTCCTCTAGCTCATATAAATTTCTGTGAGACCCTGTTTCTGTTCCGAAACGCGTAAAGGGATCGAGCTGAAATTAACGTCAAATACTATGGTCTGCAACGTCGTCCCAGAGAAACAACTTTTAAGTCAATACAATCAAAAAATATGATCGTTTATGTGGACATTTTCTACGGGAACACACAATAACTAAAACCTATCTACTTGACCTAGACTCATTTTTTTTTTGAAGAAGTAAAAAGTTCCACTACAAATATGGGAATAAATCCAAAAAAAAAAAATCAAAAATGTAGATAATCCCTGAAAAAACCCATGAAAAACTTGTGTATTGAACTACAAAGTACACAAATGTAAAAGCGTGGCCTACGATTTTTTTACACGACGAAGACATCATTAGTGTCAGCCCGCTCATTTATTCTTTATATGTCAAAATTTACCACGTTATTCTAAAGAAAATGACAGAGTTAATGCTACGTTATTTTCTTTAGAGTCCTTACGAAACTGTAAATGGTCTGCATGTAAATGACATGATGAGGAAATTGTTTTAATTATTTTATTCATAAATAACGCAAACAGTACGGATGATAAGACTCCTGCCTGGGGAGCACCAATAATAAAGTAAGACTCGAAACAATCGTCGGATGTGTAAATACGCAGTTTGCAACCTCTACGGTCCTACGAGAGTTCGACTCTTACCTGAGAGCTAGATTCGATATACCAATTGATTAGAGGCTGTCAAGTAAAACGTCATAATCCGAGTTGAACGCACAGCTCAAAGCCTGTTATCTATAATGAATATAATATCTTCCGTCACAAAAGTAATGTGGTGTTTCAATAGTGAAATGAACGAAATCCAGAGAGGCTTAGGAAGTCACTGATGTTTGTAGTCAAAAAGTAGCCCCCACTCTCTGGTAGATAGGAGAGATGCATACCGATATGATAATATTTATAATAGAAAATTTATTATTGTCATGGCCGGAGAGCGTTGGGGGGTGAAGGAACCCAATCCCTCACTCCCTCGACGCTGACGTCGAGGGAAGCTCGCTTTTTTTTTTCGGAGGGACCTAATACTGGTTGGCGGCGCTAGTCCAGCCTCAACAGTTCGACTGACTACGGGAAGCTCGCACGCGTTAGCTCAAGTGGCCTAGGCGATGGCATGCATGATTGGCTTATGGAGCTGAGTTATATTATGACAGTAACGCTTTATTATTGTGGAACGATTAGGATCTCATATATCGATTGTTCACACAAAACTGGAACTTCTTTGTTATTCGCACACATTTTGAAAGTCGCGGTGTAAAAACAAACCTTGAAGGCCAAACATTGTGTGAAATATTGATTATCACAGGATTGTTTTACGAATTATGTTTCTGCGCGCCCTATATTTCAGAACCATATTCGTTCCAGAGCAAACTTCAGTCGCGTGTCGAAATTGACACACAATTATTTATTGATGTCTTAAGTTTACGCGAATGTTACTCATTACAATAAAACTATTTTTACGGGTTTTATCGCGTTTTGAATAATCGCGTGGCTATCACGAATGGGGGGAACCGTCCTTCACCACGGGCGCGTGGTAGCGGTACCTCTCCGGTCGTACAGGTTTAATTTGGCTGAAATACACCAAGCTCTTGACCGAAATACCTCCTACAATTATGTAAACGACTTTAAGCTACGGTGCTACAAACCTAGTAACACCACCGAACCAATACCAACAAAGGACGAACCAAATGCCACAATTTTGTCTCTGTGACGATGATTTGTGAATTCGCCTATGTATGTGTACACCACCGCAGAGGAGCCTGACATACTGAAAAAAAAGAAAAGATATTAAATTAATTAAATATAATTACCAAAGTATTATATAAGAATATTTAGTAGAAGATTGGTGATAGTAAAAGACCTAAAACCTCTCGTTCGACCACTCATCTTAAATGCCGCCAGTGTTTACTTAGTCAGTCATTTTAATAATAAATTAAATTAATTAATTTATGTAAAGCCTACCGCATCAATAACACGGAGACCCTACCCGTTCATCGCAGCTTTGCCAGTAGACTACGAAATTCAACACCGCGCAGCCATGTATTATCACTCAAAGAATCTCTCTAACCCTGATTTCATAAGACCAAAAGACAGACATAAAAACAGGCTGTTTAGCCCAATAGAAATCACTACTCAAAACCAACCTAGTTAACGAATGGCAGACGCGATGGAATAGTTCAACTAAAGGACGACATTTACATATTTTTTTTCCATGTGTGCGCTTATCGGCCACTTTTTGGCTTTAAACTTGTGGCTTCACCTCTCTGTGATTGTTCCACAGAAGCTAACAAATACGAACCAACAGCACATCACATCATTTGGGAGTGTAGTCTTTGACATAGTGAGCGAACCATGATGTCAGAAAATATCCATAGTGTTAACGGCGTAATTTACTACTGCGATCTCGTGGGAACTTCCGTGCTTTCAAACGTTTTTGCCACAAATATTACTGGAAAAATACAATTTTAACTCAGTCATAACAACTTAAATGATAACAATTAAATACCAATTAGTCAATCACTTATTATCTCAGTGTGCATGGCAGTTGGGCCTCACCTGGCTGCCCTTTCTTTTTTTGGCTTGTACAAGTCATTGCGATCTTGAACTGCCTCCCGCTTTGATTGGGGAGGGAAACTGGAATTATTTCTTACCCTTCCTATTTTCTTCTGATTAAGTTCGTTGCGTTTAGCTATTCCCTCGGGTTTTCTGCGATCATATCAAAGGGTCATCTGTGGTCGCCGCTGTCCTGGAGATACAGGAGTTGCAGCAGTGGGAAAGAGTGGCGGGCCTATGTAAACTTTGTCTATGTAATCTTTTGATAAGGACAAATAGTAAGGTCTCGCCTATATTTAAGTAAGTTTCTAATTTATTCTACACTAATCGCAGCCTGAGGCCTGAGACTTTGTGACATTTCTAAGAGTAAATCAATTATAATTATTTATCCTTTAACTGTAAGAAATAAAATAAAATGTCAGGAATAAGAAACGGTTGAAATTGTTATGTAATGGTATGATTGCAATGTGTCCGTTGTCTCAATAACGAATGTTGTTAGCAGATAATTCAAGAGGGACTAGTAGACTAGGGACTGTTCAAAAATACCTGAGGATAGAATGTAAAGCCATGATACTGTTACTATGTAATTACAAATATTTTAGTCACTTATGTGTATCGATTCTTATCTCGTAGACTTGATAAGAGGATGAGGTATATTTTACTTGTTTTCATACGTTTAAAACCGTCCGTTTAAAATTTGCACACATGTCAAATTATGTGCTTTGTGCAAATAACTTAATATAATGCGTCTAAGATGGGCTTTGCAAAAAATATGCTTAAAATATGTCCTTTATGAAATAAAATCTATTGTGTAAAAACTACCTAAAGTCGGGCATATAAAGTTCTATATGCAACATGTTTATGTATAATGACGGATGATTTAGAATGTAAATTCGGTATGAAATCGTGTATATTGTATTTTTCCAAACTGGTTTATCCAAATAATGAAATAAAATAACTAAAGTCTAAGAATGATATTTCTTACGTAATGGGAAGAAAGGTATCATAAGTAGTTTGATTTATTACTGCTAAAATAATATTGTTGTCCCAAAACTTCATGCCTATAAATATTGTTGACGGGGCGAAACGCATTTACGCGCCAGCTGCGGTGGTGTATGGGGCTCGCGGCACATTCTTTGGATACCTACAAAAACCATCTGTGCCGCCAGTGGCATCAGTGACGCCTTTCGTGAGGAGTCCCGGAATAACAAATCATCAGGGCACCTTGACGGCTTGTCAGCCCCTAAGTGTCCGCATTACATGACAATCCCACCAACTTTGAGACAGTGCAATGGAGAGAGGTTCCCATTCTCGCTCATTGCCCCGTGCGCGAAAGCGCCTCCTCCTGTTGCTCTTTTGTACCCTCTTCTCTTAAGAGGCGTACAAAGAGCGATCTTCCACGCGCTCTTTAGCCCCCTCCTCTTGTAAGAGGGCTACAAAGAGCATCAACCTCGGTTCAATTGGCTTGGCCTGGGTTCACCCCAGACTACTGAGCCCCACCGCCACGACAAAATTTCAACCATGGTGGGGTTATTCTCCGTTACCCCAATTGAGTCCAAAGGAGAAAATCACTTGCAATAACTGAAAGTGATAACAATACTTGAAATTATATCTGGGGCTTGTGTACTCTTTATGAAACAAGCAGCTTCATCGATACTTGGCTGTTGACTTGGATGTTTTTGGTAGGATTGAATCATTTTGGCGTTAATTGAAAGAGGCCTATGTCCAGCAGTGGACCGATAGTGGCTGATAATGATAAATAATAATAATAATATCTATGGTCTTATCACACCACGTTGGCCTAGTCCGTACCGTAAGGACTTGTGTTACAAGTACTAGACAACGGAAATATATTTAATATTTTTTATAAATTAAATTTTTTTTATATATTTAAGACTTCTATTATAAAATTACATATAATACACATCTGAACATCCATGACCTAGGCGGGATTCGAACCGGCGACTTCTGGCGTAATACGCGGACTAACCGCCCCGTTACCAATTGAGCCAGCCGGTCGTCAAAAGACTCTGCTGGCCCAATGGGCTGCAATGCAGAAATGCAATACTTCCCCCACTATGGTTCAAGCCTTGTCGTGGCGGTGGAGCTCAGTAGTAGTAGAGTAGTAGTAGAGGTGAACCGAGACACCTTTTTTTTTTGTTGACGCGGGGAAACGCATTTACGCATCTTCTCCGGCCCTGGATGGGATCCAGTGGTGTGTGGGACTCGCGGCACATGATAATGTCGAATATCCATAAAAACCACCGCGAGTGCAATCAGTGCCCCCCCTTGGTGAGTTGCCCCGAAACAACAATCATCTGACCTTCGTTAATTAAGACGCTGGCCTTGCTGAAATTAATTTGACGTAAAAAAATCACGCGCTTTCAAGTTTTCTGCGATGTTTTCTTTTTCCTTGCCGTTAACGACGTTGACAAAACCAGTATAAAATGATCCACTCAATATGTAATTTGGTACTAAGGCTTTTTCCTCTGTAGAAAATTCCAGGAATTCTTGATCCTTTTGTAAGAATTTAAACTTTCAGCCTAGACATTATCAAAAGTTTTCTAGTAACTATTAGGGTTATGTGTTAACAGACATCACTTATAGATCCAAATTTTCTTTTAATTTTGCACTTCATTGCAATTGTAACGATTGTATTTTTTTTATAGAATAGGGGGTAAACATGCAATCGGTGCCTTTTAACGACTACCGACCCCTATGAACATCCACATAATTATGATGACATTGTGTTGCTCTACTGCTTCCCCCCCCCTGGGCCACCGGCTACTCACAAGCCCCACGAAACGCGACACTGAAGATGTCGCTTTACGGCGGTATTGTGTGAGCGAGATGAACCTAATTGGCTGGTGCCAAGAGGTAGTACTGTTGCTACGAGATAGGAGACGCTTATTCCAATTATGATTTAAAAAGTCCTACCTGTTCAGAGGTGAACCTGTTGAGAGGTGAACCTTCCGTACTTCATGATTTGTGTGATCATGATAAAAAACCAACATGGTATACCAACAATAAATAAAAAAGTTATTTAACACATTGAAAGTTTTATTATAATGCATTATGGTAATTTTTATTACTAAAATGTTGACTATAATTAACTTCAGGGTGTCGATTTTCACACATTGTAAAAATTTACAATAATTTTTCCCGAACGCGCCAAAGGTAGTATAAGTTCAAAAACCCTTTTAAAGTTTTACAATAAGTTGACAGTTGTTTGGAAATGTGATAGTTTGATTACACCTGATTCATACAAGTATCTATAATTTTTCGTTCACAACATTAAATAGATGCCGCATAATATTTGTCAGGAAACGTCAAAATGTCTGAATACCACATTAACAGTGTAGCAAGGAAAAATTGAATAATAATAAACAATAAACAAATAATAAAGATAAAAATATTATTTATATTTTTTATTTCATTTATTTCATTACCGGTACAAGACTAATCCTAGGCATTATAGAATTTAGGAATTGTTTCCTTTGTATATTTATGAAGACACACCGTAAAAAGAAACGTAATATAAATTAACAATTATAAATTCTTAAAAACAAATACAAGAAGAGGGCTATGCATAATTTTAGACACAATGAATGGAATTTTAACTGCAGACAAAGGCATAGCTTGAAATAATTGTACAATTACTTATTTCTCGGACTATTTCATCAGAAATCCACAATAATTGCAGCAACATTGACTAGTGAACCTTCAAATCCTTCTTTGTCTATATTATTATGTTACGGCCAAAAGACACGGAAAGCCTAATGACACGGAATGTGTGTAATGAACGGCCAAAAGACACGGAAATCCTAATGACACGGAATGTGTGTAATGAACGGCGAAAAGACACGGAAAAAGAATGATTACAATAAAATTAATTTTACGGACTTCATCGCAGTTTATTTAATTATTTCACTGGCCCGACGTTTCAGAAGCTCTACAGCAACCATGGCCACGGGTGGACTGAGATGACAGATGTCCAGTTGTCACAAATTATTAAAGGTACCCGAATAATTACCCGCGACCACTGTAGAGCTTCTGAAACGTCGGGCTAGTTAAATAATTAAATAAACCGCGGCGAAATCCGTAAAAGGAGTTTTATAGTAATGAATAACATTCGCCTAAACTTAAGGCATCAATGTGGAAGAGAATGAGCTACTTGTTACGTTTAATATAGAGTTATCGAGTAAGTATCTGCCTCGTGGTCAAGCGGTAAGCATGTACCACTTTTATTTTTGTTGATGCGTGGAAACGCATTTACGCGCCTTCACCGGTCCTGGGTGGGCGCCAGTGGTGTGTGGGGCTCGCGGCACATTAGTGTCAAAAACTCACAGAAACCATCGCGAGTGCCATCCATGCCGCCTTTGGTGAGGTGCCCCGGAACAATAAATCATCAGCGCACCTCGACGGCAAGTCAGCCCCCTAAGGGACCGACACCACCTCCACAGCTGGGGTTGTCTCGCACCACAAGACATCCGCACTAACTTTGGGACAGTGCAATGGGGTGAAGTTCCCATCCTCGCCCCTTTTTCCGTGTTGTTTGTTTGTTGCCGCCGCCATGTTTGTCTTCTTTGTCCCCTCTTCTCATAAGAGGAGTACAAAGATCGCCTCCTCCTCCCACTCTTTATTCCCCTCTTCTTATAAGACGGGTACAAAGAGCCGCCAACTCGTCGGTTGAATTGGCTTCGCCGAAGGTGTCTCAGATCACTCCAGGATACTGAGCCCCACCGCCATGACAAGGCTCGAACCATGTTGGGGAAGCATGTACCACTAGGGTGAGCGTGTTCAACAACAGTGGCGAGATTTCGAGCCTGGGTGCGAGTCTCGGGTTGGACCAAAGTGTTATTGGTTTTCAATTTCTAATAACAGTCCGAAGTCAAGGATTTGGCGGCGTTGCTCCGTGCCTCGGAGAGCATGTTAAGCCATCGGCCTGCGCCTGATTTCTCTCCGGTCGTGTCGGACAACCGTCCCATCGGAATAGAAGAATGAGGGACCAGGGAGTGCACCTGTGCCTGCGCCCACACTTGTCCACTACGTGTACTGCGCAGTTGTGTACGTAGAGTAGTACAGAGAAATTCGGATAGGACATCATTATTATTATCTAGTAAGTATACACTATTATTTGCTGGTGATATTATTACCAAATTTCCAATTATTATTTAATAGTTATGCCCTAATTTTCACACGCGTTAATTGTCTATAGGAACGGTAATATTTTCGTTATTTCAGTTATTCTGTTCAGTAATTTGTACACCAAAGAAGAAAACAAACTTTCGAATTTATATAATTTGTTAACAATTAAATTAAATATCGCACTTTTAATTTAATTGGCTTACCAATTAAATTAAAAGTGCGATATTCAATTTTATTTACATATCTTGTTAACATAGTTGGTAGCAAGGTACCGGGAAAGACTCGAGCGGAGATTGTGCTTTTTAGCGTTAGTTAAAAGGACCTCAGAAGTCTCCACCAGTGGACGCTACAACTGACAACAGTCAGGACACATAATATGTTTATTTAATAATATAATTATTTAATAATATGATTATTATCATTGTGTCGATAGTATTATAATGATGACGAGATACTTAAATTAACTAATGTGACACATATTTACAGTAAGAGGTAGTTCCATGCTACATTGCAGCGTAATTGGACCGCCAAGACCGGGCAGCAGATCCTCACATGATACCGGCGTAAAGTGGCTCCGATTCCTCGTTTGTCCCGCTATACTATAAAAAACACATCTCATAATCGCTAAGTTTGTCTGTCTGCCACTGTCTGTCGGGACGTAAAGTAGTCAATAGAGAGTTAGTAGTCTTACCTGTCTCCAACATAGCCTCATCCAGCGTCACCGGAGTCACGATGTCCCTGCACTCCTTGGTCTCCGCCACCATATTTGCGCTGATCTAAAAGTTAAGTATGTATGGTTAATGTTGAAGTGAGAGTTGCTGGATATTCAAGACTTTCAATTGAATTCGCGCAATTTGGTTTGTACATAGAACTATTGGAATAAATATTCTAGTGTGGACTCTCTTTTCACGCTAAATCGATAATAATGTAGCTGTCGATACGAGTATCATATTTTTAATTGTTATTTTAAATGTATCATGTGTGTATGTAAGGGGTAGTGCCATGCTGCATGGGAGGAGGTAGTGCCATGCATGTTGCATGACTCTACATCCTCCCATGCAACGAAATTGCGCCGGCACGACCAGGGATGTACCTCTCGCTCACATGATACCGCCGTAAAGTGACACCTACGGTGTCGCGTTTCGTGCGATTTGTGAGTTACCGGTGGCCCATTGGGGGGGGGGGCAAGCAACGGTTCGCGGTTTTTCTAACGTAACTATGCTCCTATTGGTCGTGACGTCATGATATATAGATTATAACCTTCTCCAATAAATGAGCTGTCTAACACTGAAATAATTATTCAAATTGTACCAGTGGTTCTTGAGATCAGCGCGTTAAAAGAAACAACAATTTTTCAGCTCTAATATAATAGTATAGATAACAGATAGATTTTACCTTTAAGTATTAAACCGTAAGGGCAAGTGCTGACTTCTATACAGAAAAGTCTCCCAATTTCAACTTGACACGAATTGGGGCTACCTTGTTTCCAGTTGAAATTGGCAGATTTTCTTGGCGCCCGACCCACATACGCAGTCTTAAATACTTATGTACAATTTTTTACTGGTCGGAAGGCCCCAATACGGCCACAGCAGCCCAACAGACCAGCGAAGACTTTTTTCTTCTTGTTAAGGGACACGGTAGGAGGAATATTAAATAAGGCTAAAGTTTCAACAACGACCGGATAATGTATAGAAACTCAACATCTACTACTTTTTGCTTATCTGCACCTAAAGTATCCGTGATTGTACATAAACATATTTTTTTCAAAGTCTGTATTATATTATTATATATAAATTTTACAAAGTCTGTATTATATTATTATATGATTTCAAGTTGTTTTTACAAAATGCACAATTGGCACTGCGCACGTCCTTTATACGGACGGTTTTGAGACACTGACTGGGTATAATAATAATAATAATAATATCTGTGGACTTAACACACCACGTCAGTCTAGGCCTGTATTAAGTAACGTACGGACTTGCGTTACAGGTACTAGACAACGGAAATATAATAATTTAATATTTTTATAGATTTAAGAAATTTTATATATTTAAGATTTTCATTATAGAAATACATATAATACATATATAAACATCCATGACCTAGGCGGGATTCGAACCCGCGACCTCTGGCGTAACACGCGGACTAACCGCTACGTTACCAACTGAGCCTGCCGGTTATCTCGTTACCTTTTTATCAATGATACCTTTGTGAACCTATCACGTTATATAAAAGTTCATCCTTAGCTTAGCATGATACACGGAATGATCTCGAACCTCCATGATGACGAAAAGACCGCCATGATGATGTCGGTTTTTTTCCTTTGTAGTACACGGAAAAAAGTAGTCGGTGCCCTTTGACAATTGCCGACTCCGTCAGGGGTCATCATAATCGTTAGGCATAAGCTCTATTTTTTCCTCCCTTCTAGTGGGCCACCGGAAACTAACGAACTGCACGAAACGGGACAGCACAGCTGTCATTCAACGGCGGTATCATGTGAACCAGAGCTACCTCCTCAGTAGTGCCGGCCCAAACCATCTGCAATACAGCACATTATCTCTTACTCAACACATGTCGAGATATATAAATTGATCACTTCCAGTACACACGAGGCTTTATATTGCACAAACGTGTGCACAAATTGAAGTGCACTGTCTGTTTCTTCGTGTTCATATGCCCTCGTCCTCATATTCCTTCGTCCTTCTGTCCTTGAAAGCTTATCGTGTTCTTCACCACCAACTTTCAGACTTTTGATTTTTTTTTAAATTGGAGGTGATCTAGAGGTGACCCCTTGGTGCGACCGCACCAATGATAACGCCTAAAAAGCGATGGAACGCAGTCGTATGTGATGCGGTTTTTGAGTAGCCTGTAGCCTATTGGGGGATGGACTGAAGACAAGCAACGTTTCTGAATGTGTGTATGTTAAAGGGCGTCGGTAGTCACAAAATTATTTCGATTTCTCTAGGTCCTCATGGTATATGAATAAATTAAATATAACTTAAATAAAAAGTATACTCTTTATACTAATTCCACAAATTTATTAATTTAAAATATATCGAGTAATTGCTCGAAACCAGTAGTAATATATATATTAATTAATAAATTTGTGGAAATAGTATAAGGAGTATACTTTTTATTTAAGTTATAGTATGAATTTCCATCAAGAAGTGACAACACGGAGTGTGTTGTTAAAAATTATGAGATATTTAATGTATATAGTCGATATACATTAAATATCTCATAATTTTTAGTCTCATGAACCAGATCTCAAAACCGAGGTCTCAAAATCTTAAACTGTGCCCGACCACTACGGCAAAGAGTAATGATATAATTCCTTACATACCAAAATCTCTTGTCCCCAATGGACACGGAAACTTCAGAACTGATTTTAATTATATTTGGCATACGTATGTAATTTGGTACGACCTAAAATATAAAAATTAATTTATATCGTTAAGGAGGTAGACAGGAGAAATAATTGTTAATGTAAAAAATGGAAGTGTGTGAGATACAATCATGATGTTAACATGTATGGGACATGTACGAAAAGAGAGAGATAAAGAAGAAAGAATAATTCCATAAAATGTATCAAACAATTACAAGTTTAAAAGGTGCTGCAAAATCAAAAGCAGCAGGTGCATGGTACTAAGAAAAACCTAAAGTATGGGGCTGTAATTTACTTCCATTGTAACAGCTACGTATTGCTGTAGCGCGGCCGAGTCATCTAAATTATATAAAATCAAGGGAAAGTTGTGTCGAGACACATAATAGAAGTGAAACTTCCACGCTCAAGTGAATGGCATTATAAACATTTTAGGCCCAGAAATTTATTTGTTCAATATTATTTGCCAACGATGTATCGTCAACCCCTCCACGCGCCCGTGACACTTTTTCGTGACAGAAAAAACGCAAAACACCCGATCTCTACACTTACACTTAACACGTTTAAGTAGATTTTTATATACCTATAAAGACCATGAACATATCCTGTCTTATAATTTAAGTTTCAAAGACTAAAGATAAAGAAATAAAAATGAATATTACTAGAAAATGTTAAACTTAATTTAGTGCAAATGAAAAAAATGTTTTATGGTGAAAAACATACATTATTAAAAATATAGGTGACCACTTTAAATTGACTAGAATTAATATGAAATAGACTGCATTGGCAGCAAGCTTCTTAAAGTATATTAGCTTAATGGAAATATCCTTGTATGGTCCACCCGTGACCATGGTTGCTGTGAAACTTATGAATCGTCGCTATCTAATTAAATAATTAAAAAAACCACAATAAAATCAGTGAAAGTAGTTTTATAGTAATGGTTAACATTCGCGCAAACTTAAAACATCGATATCATTTTCATCATCATTATCAGACCTTATCGGTCCACTGCTGGACATAGGCCTCCCTCCATGAATGCGAATACGTCCGATCTTCTGTTATTTGCATCCATCCCGGACCGGCCACTGCACGGAGATCGTCTTGCCACCTGGTGAACAGTCGACCAACACTTCGTTTTCCTAAACGCGGCCTCCACTCCAGAACCTTACTGGCCCATCTGCGATCTGTTCTTCTGAGTGTGTGACCAGCCTATTGCCACTGCAGCGAGCTTATTCGTCGCGTGATATCGGATACTTTAGTTCTCTGCCCGATGACTTCGTTACGAATAACAAAAAAATATAAAACATCAACATACTTTAATTTATATTAAGTGCATTCTATGCCTTACTAAATTTTACCGTATTTTGTTTTCTGTACACTACGAAATCAGGTAACAACTGAGGTTATGCGACGCGAGCACTCGCACTAGGGTCTACAAATATCTAAGAGCGCTACACATGGACGGCAAAACAAGAATTACAACATAAAATATTTAAGCATTTTGATTGTAGCAACTAGTCCTTGGTTGGTATACAAAAAAATATCCACATGTTATAGCTCCGCGGGTTTTTTTTTTCGTGTGAACGTTCTACAACTTCTATATTTTTTGCATTCTATTTTTTTTGCACATATTGTAGGAAAGCAAAAAAATTTAAGCATTAATACAATACCAGTTCAATCTACTCTAATGACAGTCTGTATAGTGATTCTTTATTCTGTGCTAAAACATTAGCATATAAAACATTAGCATTATAATTTTTGCCTTTATAACAATAAAGGCAAAAATTATCATTTCAAAGCCACTGCACTAAATTCTCATTTTATTTTTTATATATTAATTTATGGCTGTTCGTGTGGATAGTTTCTCCCAAATATTTTTATACAAATTAACAGATGGTTCCGATCTCTATTCTCCGATTTTCTTCTGGAAATGCCTACTTTTTGTAATGAAATGAAATGAAAGTGAATGAATGAAATTAAAATTAAAATGCAACCGTCCGGTAATGTGTTACGGATTTAATGTTTGAATATTTTATAGTACAGGAGGACAAACGAGAAATTGAGTCTCTTGACAAGTATCGATGCCTTTAGATGTCCATATTATATTATGGCACGTAGATGCATTACCCACTTTTCTTTCTCTACTCCAATGGCCCACCGGATACTCAAACACATCATGAAACGTAGCAGCAGTAACTTTGTCACTTTACGGCGGTATCATATAAGCGAGAGGTACCACGCCGGACGTGTCGGTCCAATTTGGCTGCAATACAGCTTGAAACTACCTCTTAATTAAAGTATGCCTGTTACCTGGAGATAACATGACTTAATACAGATTGTCTTACTAGTGTTATGGCATTGCGCCGGCTCAGTCCCTAAGTAATCAATTGGTAAGTTACAATCCGTCAAAAAAAAGGAAAAATAGGTTCGTTACATTTTTCTATATAACTTACTAACACTCAGACAGTGCATACTTTCTATGAACAAATAACAATAATACAACCGTGGTAAATTTAATAACAGACAATCAAATGGCGATTTGTATAATCCTTTCTTGAAGAAACATTTTTATTTAATTTTACATGACAATGTTTTTTTAACAACATACTAGGCGGATCGAAAAGTACTCGGCCTAACACAGATTCATTCAATTCTAAAAATGAAATCTAACCACATTATTTAGTTCAGTTCAGATTAGTTAATTGTGTGAAGTTCGAAACGTGTGCGATAATTAGTTATGATTTTATATTTTTTTAACAAAGCAATCGGGCATAGTTTCTGCAAATGGAGCAATTTGAGCAGCGTGCCGTCATTAGGTACCTCCTATAAGAAGGGGCTATCACGTAAAACCATCCATGATGATATGGTCAATACTTTAGGAGATTCTGCTCAGTCTTATTCATCTGTCAAAAAAAGGATAGCATAATTCAAGCGTGGTTGAGAGTGTTAAAGATGAACCCCGCTCTGGAAGGCTTTCGATGTCGAGTACTGACGAAAATATTAAAGAAAGTACTTGATTTAATTATGGGAGATCGCAGATTAAAAATTAGAGAGATAGCCGAGATTGTAGGCATCTCTTATGAACGAACTCAAAACAAATTGGGTTTCCACAAGGTGTCGCGACTGTTTTCAGTTGAACGATAAAGGACGCGATTGAATATTTCGCGTGATCGTTTCTTTAGGTGGTCCACTTGGACCCCCTGAAAATGCTCAGTCAATTTTGTCGGCAAATAGGATATATATAGACGGGTGTGATTATGATTGATTAAGTTGCAAGGGGTCAGACAATAAACTCTAATTACTACTGTGTCTTTCTACGTCGTTTACGAGAGGAAATAAAAGAAAAGCGTCCAGGACTGCTCAGAAGTAAAGTCCTGTTTCATCAAGATAACAGCCCATGTTCACTTGTCTGTGCGACGAACGGCTGAAATCCGCAATTGTGGCTTTGAAATATCACCGCATTCGCCTTATTCACCTGATCAGGCACCGTCAGACTTCTTTCTGTACCCTAAGCTAAAAAAGCACTTGGGAGGTCAAAGATGTTCGACAAACGGCGAAGTCAAAACAGCAGTAGAATTTTGACTCAACGACCTAATTCCTTAAATGGGAAATGGCAAAGTGCATAGAGCTGGAGCATGGCGATTATGTAGAAAACTAGAAATGTAACTGATTTAGTATATGTTTATTTAGTATATGTTTATTTTCTTGGCTGGGCCGAATACTTTTCAATCGACCATCGTACAATCCGTTGGTGTTAATACGTAAATAGAATGTGAAAACTTTTTACGTCACCAATATATCAATATATTACTCCCCAGTACTGTCACTGCACGAGCAGTTTAGTACCTCTTGCAGATGTAATACGGTGTGGAGTGACATCTATTTTGTCACGATTCGTGAGGTAGATGATGCTCCTGTCGCCCGTTGAGGGAAGAAGGAAGGACAACTCAACACGAGATGTGTTGCCGCCCTTCACCATTCCCTCGGATAGGGGAGAAATGCAGTTGTTTTTGGTGTCAGTAGTCACCAAATGGCTACTCGTGTGTAGGGAACACAGGAGTAGCCATAGTTTCCTATGAAATTCTGCTGTTAGTCTCACTGTTAGATATATGTCATCATTATTTTAAATAAAGTTCGTACCATCGTTTGATAATTCTTGAAGAAATTAACACAACTTTTATAAATAAAATAAATTTTATTAATCAATAGCTCCCACGTCTATTTTCTTCAAGTTACACACCTAAAATAAAAAAGAACAGATAAAATTTGTTTTCCTTTTATATGATTTAAAATAAAAATAATGATAGATATATTTTCCAAATAAATAGTGTAATCCAAAATTTGATAAAAATACAAAATATGTAGTAAAATTCTTAACAATTCAATAATAATCTATCTTCTAATATTTGTTATAATGAGTTTCATTTATTATTTCTTGCAATCATACAAAAATGTAACAGATACGATCGTCTTTGGGGACTGTGGTAATCAGACCAACAGTCTCATCTTTTTTTACAATAATTTTAATCACGAATAAAGAAGTAAGCACACTGATAAAGTAAATAACTTTATTATTTAATTTTTCTAAGTTTGCTCAGTTTAACGTATCCAGTAGATAAATTATTTTAAGTTGAACAACTTTATTATTTAGAACTCGTCATTTGCTTAGTTTAGTGTAACTAGTAGCAAAATTATTTTAAAATAAACAACTTTGTTGTTTAAGAACTCTACGTTGGTTCAGGTTAGTGTACCCAGTAGCCTAATAATTTTAAAATAAACTATCTTTGATTTAATAATTTAACGTTTGCTTAAATTAATGTAGCCTAATTATTTTAAAATAAAGTACTCTTGATTTTAGAGCTTGACCCTCGCTGAGATTGGTGTATCCAGTAGCCTAATTATTTTAAAATAAAAGAATATATTTTTAATAACTCCACACTTTCTCAAATTAGCGTATCCAGTAGCCTAGTTATTTTAAAATAAACAATTTTATTATTTAATAACTCCATATTTGCTCTGATTAGTGTATCCAGTAGACTAATTATTTTCGTCAAAGCTTTCACTGAACTCGATACGTACCGTTTTTTTATATTTGTAATAAATTTGTTCTAGAGTACTGTATTAGATAAGTGACGATGGGGCTCAGTAGTTTGTCATGACAATCGGTTGAACCACAGAAAACGAGAAACGAGCGTAATAGAAGAGAATAAAATTTGGAATGGAACTTTATAAGAAAACGGGAAGGCTATGTCACGCACTATTCCGTGTCAATGCATCCAAAGTCATATAAACACCAATTGCTTGATTGGTGTTTATTAAAAGAAGCCTATTTACAGTCGGCCGATAAAGTCTGATGATGATGAAGATAGCGACATTGTACAAGGCCCGTAATGGTGACACCTATCAAGATAAAATTACATCACACTTCTTACTATAAACGTAATGACGGACTTAGTTGCTGGATTACTAAGAAACATTTCTTTGAATTATTGCGTGCAGTGCCATCGCCAGGGACGCTTCGATAGACACAGGTCAAGACGGAGGCACTGGCCTACTGATAATATCGTCATTTTCGGAAAGCAAGAGTGAAGGGGAATAAAACTATCATATAAGTACATAAAGTATACTTTTGCATGCATAGGCATGCATGCAAGCGTATCAACCTTGGATCTGTCGTGTACAAAATATGGAGAATCAGTTCTTATATTTACCCGTCTAAGGGTGAAAGGGGGTTACGAGGATAAAGGGGGGCATTCACGTCAGCGCCTAGGCCATTTAAGATACCGCGAGGGACCTGGCCCCGCCAGAGTGGATGAGGGACCCCGCGGTCTCTCTGGCTATGATAGTAATAGTTAAATTAGTTATTATATACATTTTCATGCCGGGATATACCTCTCCCATCAGAAAGTGCGCTGTTGGGCCACTTTTGAGGTAGTTTCCACTGACCCATTTGTAATTCTAGCCATCAAAAACCCTACTCTATTTAATTCACTTACTTTTACTCTTGCCTGTTGCTAGTTTGCCCTAAAACTTAGTTATTCAGTGACCCAGAAATCATAGGCTCTGGGCTCCTACACAAGAATGTCCTCTCTACCACCATAAAATATAGAAAGTCAATCTTTTTCTTTCGCACCTGAGCTTATACTGTAGATGCTCAATACATTGTTTTGTGCTTTTGTTATGCTGGCGGAAGTGTCCAGTGTGGCTTCACCGGTTGCTATAAGACACGTCGGGCCACGGGGTCCCCTCATCTCCCGAACGAGGGGGGAAACCCACACGTAGCGGCTAAAGTTGGCCTTGCATCATCGAGGGGGCAGGAAGAGCTTGTTGAGCAATTATGAATGGTTGTTGAGCTACTATGAACACCACACGCAGGTGGTACTATTTGCTATGAGAGCTTGTGCAAAGGGTTTCCAAATTGGCCAATAGGATACCAAATTTCGAGCATTAATTTCAACTTGTTGTAATAAATATTCATTAACATGAAGATAGAGATCGGTTGTTGATAACACTTCGCGGGAGTCGGGGCGGGCATCGCTAATGATAACGCTTATCAGTGCCAACTACTATTTGTTATATTTTATTTGTACAAGTGTACACATTATCTTTTGAGCTTGTGTTATTTGCCAGACAGACTCAAGCAAATGTTTATTATGATTATAGCATTTTATAACATCATCATCGCCCTCTCTTCACCAGTGTATAAAATGGGTGAAATTATACAATAAAACCTTGCTCCGGAATAAAATTATCTATAGATGGAAACCGAGTGAAAATATGTTCTGTAGATTTTGAGGAAAACAATCACTTACAAAAATACAGCTTTTGGGGACTTTGTCTTATATATAAGAAGGTATGGATGGTTAAATCCAAATTTTCGTTTCTCAAAGTTCCATATATTCAACTTACAAGAAAATAAAAAGAAAACAGACTCTGGAAATATTGTTCAGTCTTTTATTGTTCCATTATATCAATACAATAAAACATGTATTAGTTGTTAACAAATATGTCATCATTATTTTTATATAATTTTATTATTATTTACATAAAAAATTATATTAACCTTAAAATTAATATATTTTATATAGTAATATAAATTTTTATTCAAATTTAAAACAATAAACATGAGAAAACGCTCTCTTGCTACTTTAAAATAGAAAAAAATTATAGAACACTTTGGACAATTGGAATATTTTCATTATTATAAGCAATATTTGAATATTTGATATTGTCTATGTCTCATTGTCTCTGTCTCCCAAATTGTTACAAAAAAGGTTTTTCCAATAAAGCCGACATCATCATCATCCTCATTATCAGCTCTTATCAGTCCACTGCTGGACATAGGCCTCTTTCAATGAACGCCAAGACCGGCATATCATGTGGTAAACCATATAGATTTATATACAAAACAACACAATTGGCATTTTTCCCTAAATTGTTCAAATAGTTGTATAATTTAAAATCATGGATCGGATCATCGACCTTCATCGTCATCATTATCAGCCCTCATCGGTCCACTGCTGGACACAGGCCTCTTTCAATGAAAGCCAAGACGACCGATCTCCTGCTACTCGCATCCATCATCGTCATTAATTAATGATTATTTATTCGAAATACAGTGATTACCTACAAACTGGACAGTTAAAAAAAAATTAGCTTCTAGCAAGTTTCCGTACAATCTTGTATGCAGTTTCTAAAGGACATCTCGCTTTCGAAATAAAACTTTCTTTAGGCACTAACGCTACTTGTAGTGTAACCTGGTGAATAAGTGGCATGAATGTTACGAAAAATGTGATCGGATGGTTAGAAAGGTAGTTGAGACTGTGGTATATTTTACTGTAGGGGCAAGAGAGATAGGTGCGAGGATACTTTTTCTTTCTCTGTTTGTCATAGCCTTTTTTCGTGTGGTGTAAAGCACATACGTTTTTTAATGCACATACTTTCTGAACAGTGGTTTAGTTGAGTCTGATCTTACTTATTGAAACCCTGCTTACACTGTACATATTTTATATGTTTCACTTACAATTCGGTGTAACGAACTTATCTTGTTGTTTTCTCACCTCTCGCTGTTGCTCTTTTTATCACTGGGGAGTATGAAACTAAGGAAAGCGCACACTGTGAACAGAAATTAGTTTATTAATTCTTCAATCAGTTCAAAAACAGATATCAGAATCAGAATCAGAGTACATTGTCCAATAATATAAATCAATTGGACATTTTCGGTAAATCATTTTCATCATCATCAATCTTCCTTTGTCCATTGATGTTTACCAATATTTATAGGCATATAACATATAATAAATAATGAACTGGTTTAAAAATTACAAAAAACATTAAATGACAACGTAATTTTAAATTTTTATGTCGCTTTAATCCAGGTCACACGGTACATACCTATCAAAATGGCGGCGAATCCATAAAACGTGGCAGTGCACTGGCTGGCCAGGAATATGCCTGCAGCGTTTGCTCCCGACACCGAGCCCATACGACCGAACATCATGACGGCTCCCACCGCCGTCCCCCTGGAAAGGTATTAGAATGATTGTGTACCTTTTTTTTTGTTGCCGCGGGGAAACGCATTTACGTGCCTTTTAGTGCCGAATAACCACCACAACCCCACTATTAACAATCGCAGTCCGTGCCACCTTTGATGACGTGGCCCGGAACAACCAATCACCAAGACACATCGACAGCTACTCAGTCCCCTAACGGACCGACAACTCCACCACAGCAGCACAAGCAGCCCCGCACCACAAGACAACCCCATCAACTTTGGCCAGTGCAATGGGGTGAGGTTCCCTACTCGCCACCTACTCCGTGCGCAAAACGCCTCCGCCTGTTACTCTTTTGTCTCCTCCTCTTACAAGAACGGTGCAAAGGGCATCCCCCTCAGAATGTTTCGTGCCTACGTCGTGCAATGTTTCTAAATGATTTCACACTTGTAAAAGATACGTATATAATCTTCATAGATTATATACGTATCTTTGCTCACCACTTGTGAAGTGGTAAGCATGTTTAACCGTCTGTTGTGTGGTCCCTAATTCAAGTTTTGGGTCTTACAAAAAGTGTATTTATGTTTTATCAATTTCTAACAACATTCCGAAGTCAGGATTTTGCGGTGCTATACCCTCAGGCCCATGACTTAAAAAGCACATTAATTCGTCGGATTTGCTCTCCATTCGCATTGGACTGCCATCTAATTGGAATAGAACCATAAGGGAATAGAGAAGGCACTTGTCACACTCTTGTGCACTATAATATGTCCTGGGAAGTTGGCTACTCTAAATAGAGATACCCATTGAATCCGAATTACGGCTAGAAATGCCTATACACGTATACAATTTTATGTAACAGAGTACAACAATCATCGACATCTCACCTACACTGATATACGTGGAGACACGCAGTTACGAGCGGCCAAGATAGTATTAGTTTATCCTGGCCGTTCTTAAAGCATCTGTATGTCTTCCATCTGCACGAAATATCCCCTCAACTAATGAACAGCCAATTAGACGCATCGCCTGTCGTAATTTATATATCCAAGTCGTATATTCAATCTCCAAGCCAAGTGACACTTCTATTCAGTGCAAAGCTTTTGTCTAAAGACATACCTACTCGCATTTTCCTCTCTCTGTCTTCTAGTTTACTGACATCTTTTTTGGAGATTGTATCTTGTGGAATCTTACTTAAATATATTTAAATCCTGTTAATGTAACAAAACATTACTTTGTGCACAGCGAACTATGTTCTCATCTCAATGTATTGTTTGTACTCGTATTTACTTTTATTTGCATTGAATAAAGCTATTCTGTATCTGTACCTAATCTCACAGTTTCCGTCGAAACTGTTTGGCATTTTTCACATTCGATTTATTTTGCTTTAAATAGGGTAAAGGGCCTCTACGCACGCTGTCTTTCCGTGTAGTTTAAATGTCTAGTTTAACGAGTTAATTGGATCTCGTTAAACTCGTCTGCCCTGGTCCTATGTCGTCTACGCAGGTCTCAACTGTCAAGCTCAGATGGCATTACACTTTGGAACTCCTCTAAGGTCTTCCACTACATCATGATGATATGATAAATATCGTATCGGTCACCCAATTGAGCGAGTGCCTTCACACTCATATGTAGATGCAAGTTTTTTTGTTTGATAATTCCTCGAGTCTTATGGAATAAATGGGTAAGTTCATTCAGTCCCGATACATCTGCTATGCAGATTACATTATTTGGTACATTTTTATTGTGATGTAGGCGTGTTACTCTCCTTCTCCGTTCCTTCCGATGGGCCACTGAAGACTCACGAACCCTACGAATCGTGACAGCATAGCTATTAATTTACAGTGGTACCATGTGAGTGAGACTTACTTCTTGGTCGCGTCAGTCCTCCTCCGCTAGAATGTAGAATCTTGAAAGCAAAAGCTAGCAAAAGATGACTGGTGCTGGTCTCGTAGATGCTCACCTTAGGTTAGTGGGGAACAACTGTACAGCATACGCCGTCAATGGGCCGATGCCGAGCCCGGTTATCTGCAGGGCTGACATGGATATACCAGCCAGGATCCTATGGGTAAACAAACACAAACATTATTTACTTGTATTTCATATATTTTACTAGCGGTTTAACACGCGTAACCCGCATACTCTATTCCTATTTGTCACGGCGTTAATCTATAACCCGCTTCGATACATAGGCTATATAGCAGTCAAATAATTTTGCAAATTGAACCAGTGTTTCCTCCTGTTAGGGCGTACAACCGAACAAACGCTTCAGGTTTAATTAGCATAGATTTTACAATTAACGTTACTAATGATTTTACATAATAGATTTCTATTTTCCAAAGTTACTTGTGAAATAATCAAACTTGTTCAGTCGCAGAATAAGTTACTTGTAAACTATTGAATTGGCAGTATCAAGTAGATATTTATTTCAAATACAAGTTGAAATGTAGTTTTATAATTTTTCATATACATAAGATCACTTAGGTAGATCTGTGATCTGTCTAGTCTTTATCGACATTAGCCTACTTCGGTTAATCTTATTAAATCTTATTACGCGCAATCTGTATGCTAGTACATAGCTCGCGTAACTTTACCGTGTGCGGCCTGTGGCAATTCTTCTCTTTAAAGAATAAAGAAGAACCAGCAATGAACTAGCCTCCTCATGTACTCACGGACCTTGCTCACCAGGGGCGCCTATGAGCCGGGGCATCATTTTGTCGTCTGAACCCCCCCGTAGGTACAACACTTCACATAAAACTAACATCCGTCCTAGCCGGATTTCAACAATGGCGACCATCTCCATAGAGACTAGCCTAGCAAAGGATATATCATAGAGCACAAGTGTGTATACAGGCACAAGTGCACTCCCTGTTCACTCATTCTTCTATTCCTATAGGACGGCAATCCGACACGACCGGAGAGAAATCAAGCCGCAGGACCGTAAGCTTGACGTGTTCTCCGAGGAACGGGGTATAACACCGTCAACTTCCTGACTTGGGACTGTTCTTAGAAATTGAAAAATCCCAACAATACTTTGGACAACTCGGGACTCGAACCCAGGACCCAGGACGACTGTGGTAGAACATGCTTACCACTAGAACACGAGGCAGACCTATAACAATGTTGTTAACATGAACAACTGATGTTGATTTTTTATAGTATACGGAGGCAAATGAGTAATCGAAGCCTCCTGGCGACTACCGTCGCCCATAGACATCCGTATAATTGTTGTCATGTAGATGCGTTGCTGTCCCTTCCTCGGCCCCTTCAATAGGTTAATGCTTATGAGCTACAACAAAGCTATCATTTTAATTCAATGATAAGACTATATCATCAATCATTAAAACACAAGGGTCATGGTGAATTGCAGAAGTAGATCGTTATAGAGGCACTGTTGATTCGCGTTCGTTCAAGGGGGAGTGATACATCTCGATCTGCGATTTCCACCGTCTGTACTTTTTTGACGCCTCTTAGAATACGTATTGCTACGTTAATATGGCATTGTTGTTAAGTTACACAAGCGAAGTCGTAAGAAATCACAAAGAGGAAGTAATGTTAGTTGTCCAGTCAGATCTTCCTTACGTAATTTGTAGAATCTTCACAGAGTTCATACTTAAATTTAAATAATTTTTTCTTCGATGGCTTGTCTTAGTGACCAATTATAATAAAATGTACCTTGTTGGATATAAGACAATTATAACAAATTTGTGTTTTCGAACGCCTTTGGACAGTTTTGGCATGAATATGACTTACTTATCTATGGCAAATGTGGGAGCATTGACTTCTGACGCTCATAAACATCTATTACCATAGTAAATGCCCATGTTTGCTCTGTTTTATTCTACAGTTGGTCAATCCTCTCATATGCACGAATCACATTAGTGTGACATGATAGATTGCCCTACATTCATTTTTTTTTTTGTTGATACGCCTTCACCTGTCCTGGGTGGGGTCTAGTTGTGGCTCGCAGCACATTAAAGTGCCGAATACTCACAAAAACGAACGCGAGTGCACCGGAACAATATATAATCAGAGCTCCCCGACGGCTAATCACTTCCCTAAGAGACCTATGCCTCCTCCACAGCAAGGTTGCCGCGCGCTGCAGGGTCCCCACTCTCGCCCCTTGCCCCGTTCTTAGGAGAGGGTTACAAAGTGTGCCTCCTCCTCCTGCTCTTCAGGCCCTTCTTCTTATAGGAGGGGTGTTAATAGCATCCCCCTTGGTTCAATTGGCTTCGCCTGGGTTCACTCCAGGCTACTGATCCCCACCGCCACGACAAGGCTTGAACCATGGTGGGGATCGCACTACGCCAACCTTATATAACCAAAAATTATATAGGACCGTAATAGCTATGTTACTATTATTGTGGTAGATCCTATAGTTCCAAAAGCACCTGGAATTCACTAGGTGAAATTGGGAAGAGTATTGACTGATTATGTCTTTTCTTAAGGAGCTTGGCCCGCCACATGTTCCCACCGCTGCTACTCCTGTCAGCCAGCCAGCTTTCCTGTTGGCTATTCTAGTCAAAGATGTCACGTCGCTTTTTTAAGCGCCGTGTGGTCTCCGGGATTTGAGTGCTTTCGTAGTTTACGTTTGTACATTCTGCCTATTACCTTTATTTCTTCTTGGACTGTTGCTATATCGAGCATATTATAGGCCTCTGTCGTTCCAATACACCAGGATGTGTTGGATATTTGTCTTACGATATAGTTTTGCACCATTTGTTACAATCATGATATTAGTAGCACTAGCAAAACCCCAGAGCTGTATTCCATATGTCAAAATAGGCTTGACCGTCGTCATATAGATTAGAATTTTAGTATCAATGTTTAGTGCTGAATTTCTACCCAGCAGCCAGTACGGGCTCTGTATTTGTGGTTGATCTCATCTATTTCAGTTTGAATATGCTTTTCCCATGTAAGTCGGTGGTCGAGGTGCATCCCAAGGTAATTGACCTGTTCGCAGTGAGGTAGTCTAGTTCCATTCAAGGTAATTTAAGGTAACTTAATTCTTCTTTGCATAGAGTAAAAGTTACACGGACTGGCTTGGTGGCATTGACAGAAATTCTTTACCTATTCAGCCATCTCTCTATGTAATTTAAGTTAGTTTGTATGCTCTCATATGCTCGTACTGCAATTTTGTCCGAGGCCAGTAGAGCTGTATCGTCTGGGTACTGTTACCTCCGGTCTCTGTGGTAAGATGGATGTAAATAAGGTATATGGGATAGGTCCAGGCACAGAACATTGAAGCACTCCTGCAAGGATTTCATAAAAATGGGATGTTGAGTTGCCTTCTTGAACTTGAAATATTCGTCTTGTTATACATGATTTTATTATTCCATAAAACGTTTGGGGTAACGTCAATTTTATTCCATATAATTGGCCTTTGTGCCAAACTTTGTCAAAAGCCTGTTTTATATCCAAGAACACTGACGAGCATTAATTGCCCTGCATACTCTGTGAATTTGTTCAATCTTTCCGGAACCCGAATTGATGATCCAGAATAATTGATTTTTCTTTCAGAGTCTGACCTAGTCTTCGCAGTAGACATTTTTCAAATACCTTGTTAAGTTTTTTGTTATTGGCCTGAACGACGAAATTTCATGAGCTAATATACCAGGTTTGGAAATCATTATGACTTGTGATATCTTCCACAAATCTGGGAAGTGTTTCCTACTCTTTGGATGACATTAAATAGCAGGGTCAGGTAAACAATGGCTTTTCGGGGTAATTCTTCAAGTACCTTTTTTATAAGTCAAGTCGTAACATGGTGCTTTGTTGTTATCCATAGATTTAATTGTGTTGTAGACCTCCCTGGGTGATATGACTTTTAGAGGTAGATCCAATTGGTAGTCTTGTATGAGAACTGAATCTATGACTGATTCGTCAGCATCCGATTTAGCATCATTTGGTTTGAACACACCGTAAAGGTGTAGTGCGAAGGTCTTGGTTTTATGTTGTTCTGTCCTAATCCAAGTCCCTTCGTGTGTTCGCAATGGAGGTTTTTGACGTAATGGCTGGTCTATGTTTTTACACATAGTTTTGTATGGCAATACTGCCATTTTCAAATAATGCTATTTGCTTCAGAGATGAGCTTTTTCAGTTCTTTGATGGCCTTATTCATAGCTGTGTTATCTCCAGAGTGCCTACTAGTGTGCCATCCTGGACGTAGTCTCCTTTTTTTGGAGAATTTTTGGCCATATTGTTTCTTGGTAGACTTTGCTTTGCGAAGAGCATTCATAAACTTCTGGTGTAGTCTTTCAAGAGATTTCTTGGATCAGTGTATTTATTGTTTTTGCGGCTTCGTCGATGTCTAGCTTGGCTTTTAAGGGTACGGAGAGATTATGTTTCTCGTGAATGACTTGGCGAAAGCAGTTTCAATCCGTGCTTTTGTTATATAGTATTGAGTATTTTCAGTATTAACAAATGTTGTTCCGGTTCTCAGCGCTACTGGAACATGGTTAGAGCTGCCCTCTAGACACGCGTTGTCATCTTAGAATAATCTAGAAAGGCCATTGACAATAAAGAAATCTACTACATCGAGAAGTCTCTTTGGGTCGCTAGCTTTGTCGATGTTTTCTTGAGCTCTCTACCTCTCGTGTTAACTAGCCTAGAGGCCAATGGGATTGGCATTCCAATCGCCTCCAATTATATAACGATTTCTTAGAGTGTTAAATAGCTCATTGTATTGCTCTTCTCTGATATTATGAATTGGTGGACAGAAGTAATAGCGGACACGTTAAATACCCCATTTCAGTCTTCTATTGTAGTTGTTCGCAGTGCTTGATATATGATTTAACGACTACAGCTGCTCCCATATGTGTGGTGCCGTCAGGGTAATGAGGTAAAAAGGTTGAGGTTGGTTTTTTTCAGGTCCATACCGGGCATTTATTATTTCGCCAATTACGGTATTTCCGGTGTTCTCCGGTGTTTCTTTAATAATATTAATCGGTGTTGTATGGTGTAAGTTTTCAATTACTATTCTGCAAGATCGTTGTTCCTTTCTCTTGAGTGTGTGTCCAATTAGGCAGTTTTTTCGAACTTGGTCAATTGCATTTTTATGGGCATTGTTACAATTGATTCTTAGTTGATTTTTGTTAATTATTTTATATGTAAAGTCTGCTGGGTTCACTGTATTTTTAGAAGATCTGTAAGTTTCATGAGGTCTTCAATTCCGTAGAAGATTATTGGTGGTGGTTTAAAGACTTTTTTGGAGGCTTCTGTTTCTCCATTTTGAATTGCTTCCCTTTGGTCAACAGGAAGCTCTCATTGGTTGCTTACAGTTATTTCTTCAGGAGATGGTGATGAGATCTTTTTTCTTTTAACGTTTCTAATTATTGGTACCTTCTGCCAGGCAGGGTGATTAGTATTTTGGCTATCTACACAAATTGTCATCTCAGAGTCTTATGTATCCATTGCTTTTCGGCCAATATTGTTTCCGGAGCATTCTGATGCACTTCTAGGTCTACTTGTGAGTAGGCTGGAGTGAAAAACTTGCTGAACCAGTGTCTGACTATCCTCACGACCAGTAACATTCCCTTGTAAGGGGGCCTGGGTACCAACTCACTTATTATTATTATATATGTTTCATGGAAATAAGTACTGCAACGAATTTAACGAGACGAAAATAGGGGGAGTTGGAAGTAATTCCAGTTTCCCTCCCTAGTCAAAGCGGGAGACAGTACAAGATTGCAATGACTTGTAAAAGCCAAGAAAAGGATAGGGCAGCCAGGTGAAGCCCAGATGAAAAAAATGTTTAGCTGATCATACTGATCACACCTACTCTTTTACTTAGCATTCTGATGATAAGTTCACAAATATTATTATTATTATATAAAAAAAAAAATATTTGTGGACTTATCATACTACGTTAGGTTAGTCCTGTGGTAAGTATCGTGCGGACTTGTGTTACAGGTCCTAGACGACGGATATTGCACCAAACCACGGTTGGTGCAACCGAGCCGAAACGTCGAGATAGGTATTTACAAAAACTTTGCTAGTACCTTGTAATAAGTATTTTAAATATTGCGTTAAAACCCGTTAGATAACTGTAGTATATATCATGTGTAATATATCTATTATTTTTATAAATTTAAGAAATTT
>JAFELO010002941.1:118140-130392 GCA_017140195.1 Eumaeus atala
GGCACGAAAGTTTCCCACATTGTCCACGAGATAGCTATAGTAGACTATTCCTGTAACACTGCGAATATTATCAAGCATTATGCTTCGCTCCATTCGCCGAGGGTCACACTCCCACAGGATGTGATGTGAGGTTTGTTCGTATTCGACATCTTCTATGGAGCAGTCAAAGAGAGGTATCGGTGTCAGTTTGAAACTAAAGAGTTTCGCTTTGAAGTTGCCAGGACCAGTAGCAATTGAGCAGAACAGTCATCAACTTCTAACCAGTGTTTTGATAATCGGTCCAGCACACACGGGAAAAGTTATGCAAATGTCGTGCTTTGGTTGTAGTAGACCAGCGGGCCTGCCATCCATTGATCAAGTTATTAGTGGTTGCGTCAATAGGGTTAAAAAGTCGCGCAATCTTCTGTCTGTCTTGGGGTCTTAAGAAGTTTGGATGTGAGATGTTTCTTCAATTATTACATGGCTACCTGACGTTGTATTTCTAAGACCCGTGCAAGAACTGGTAAAGCTTCCGTACCAACAGTGCGATAAGCTTTACATAGTGACATTAATGCAAGTCTTTGGCTTTGCATTTTGATAATGTCTATGGATAACGATCTAATACCATTTAAGGTTCAGATTGTTTCAAGTTACGATAATTTATTAAAGATACCATACGGCCTCTATAGGTAATAAATTTAGGAGTCATTTTGGTTCAAGTCGTAATTTGAACTATCGTAATAGTTTACACTTGAATATATGTTAATAAAAAAGTAGTGTCATGCTCCACTGCAGCGTAATTGGACCGGCACCGGGGAGGTAACTCACATGGCATCCTAGTAAAGTGTTATCTATCGCGGTTTGTCAGTAGCTGGTGACCCATAGGAGGGGTGGAGGAAAAGAGTTATTATGCGGTTGTTCATGGGCATCGGCAGTCGCAAAAACACTCCCGATTTCCTGATTGCTGGTTTGCCCCCTATGCTATAAAAAGGAATACTTACTTGTTCCGTGTCAACACAGACATGAGGCAAGTGGTAGCGACTACTGCGAACATGCCCACCAGTTGGAACTTCTTGTTGAGTGGCGTGAGACTGATGACGGTCACTACCGCGCTGTATATGAGTGACGTCACGATGGTAATAGTGAACGTGCCGGATGAGATGGAGTTGGAACAGTCCGATGTCGTCTGCAATAAAAGTGTAACCTTGTTTGTGCTGGGTACTGCCAGGCGGCACGAACAGGGAGATACAGGGAGGTTTACTGAGGAATGTTATTATAAGGATCATTTAAGAATTGCCACACAATCAACATATGATAGATCTGCCAGTCTACAATCAGCCTAGTGGTAAGCATGTTCAACCATAGTCGTGTGGTTCTGGGTTCTAGTCCCAGGGTGGATGAAAGTGTTATTGAGACTTTTCAATTTCTATTAACAGTCCGAAGTCAGGAAATAGGAGGTGTTACAGCCACGTGTCGCGGAGAGCTCGTTAAGCCGTCGGTCCCACGCCTGATTTCCCTCCTGTCGTGTCGGTGTGCCTTCACCTCGGAATAGGAGAATGACGGAACCTGGAGGTCACTTGTGCACTATACCGTACTGCGCAGTTGGCTTGTCTCTAAATATGGCCACCATAGCTGAAATTCAGATAGCACGACATTATTATATGACAGTCAGCGGTCACACAATAATGTCGCCCTAGCCAAATTTCACACATTTAAAGATGTTTGAATTTGTATGGAAACAATATCGGTAAATACAAATAAATATATAGGATAATATTAATATAGGAGAAGTGAAGGATGCTAATATTTTTATATATGACGGGAAGCAGGTCGTAAGCCTCGTTGTCAGAAGGGTCGGACATCACGTTGAACACGAAATAATAACACCTTTAACAATTATAAGCGCCTATTTCTCAACTAACAAATCAATTAATTCAAATCCCTCCCTGTATCCACCTCACCCAAGCACACTGCCTGACGTTTCCGATGGATGGCGTTATTCCAACTTAATAAAAATCAATAGTCATCCTAATAAATTGTGTTTGGATATTCAGTTCGCGACAATTAGGTTAACGGTAAGCATTTTTTATGATTTTCCTTAAATAATCGTTACCCACATTACGGTATGCACACAATAATTAAACTATTGTATTAATGTTTGCAATACACAATTTGTATCGTTGTCAATCATGTTATGACGTACTATATTTAGTCTCATTATCTTGTATATAAAATTCTCGTGTCTCGTGTGTCGTTACTCCTCCGAAACGGCTTTACCGATATTTACCAAATTTTATAAGCTTACCTCATTGACAGGCACACTCATGATGTCACATACTCTCATGGATTCGCCGGACTTGTCTTTTAGAATTGTATCAATCGTGCTCGGCGCAAACAGGAACAGCCCATTCAATCTGAAAAGACACTTTTCGTCTATATTATATAAAAAAAATTAGAGTTTTCGATAGGGAAGTTATTGCATTGGGTGCTATTTTCGAAGTTCTCATCTGACCTTCACGTTTTAAAGTCTGCGGAATCTATCGCCATTATTTTCAGAGTGATGTTGTATGTCTTTGTGCATGTTTGTGAGTGTGTGTACCTTGACAATGGCAAGACTAATCGAATAAAATTTATTGCATTTGAAAACGTTTCTTGCTGTCACATTCTTTCTATTAGAAAATTATTCGATTAGGATCAACCAAGAAATATCAAAAATTTTATAAAAACCTTTTTTAAGTAGTTTATAGAATGTGACACTCTTAACGGCGACGTATTGTAGGGATGGCCTGCAGGGTCAACAAAATTTTTAATTTTAGCAGGGGCAACCGAGCGGCATATAACCGCCTCTAGAAGTAAATTTGATGATTACTTACAATGAAAACAATCCAAACATGAGGAATCCAGTCAACGCCAGCCATTTCAGATGTGGAGGCCTCAGGAGATCTAGCGCTGTGCGCTGTTCTGTCTTTACGCTCTCCCAGCTGTTATCTGGCCGATCCCCTTCTTCGATACGCACTGTTAGTGACGTTACCTACAACAAATTCGATATAATGTTCTTGTTTTCATTCCCGTCCTCTATGGGTATAATGTAAGAGATAGCACCATGCTACAGTGCATCTGAATTTAGCAGATGACACTGCGGGAGGTACCTCCCGCTTACGTGTTACAACCTTCAATTGTGAGAAGTACCGTCGCAAGTACTGATATTGCAGAATCGCAACAAAGTTGGGCCGGCACGAACGGACCTCTTGCTCACATGATAGCCTGGCACAGCTATCATGCTGCAATCAACTCAACATCAAACATCAGGAACTACATCATGGAGACGTGTTTCTCTCCATCCTTTCATCCCTACATGGGACCACCAGACAAACTACATAAGACGAGAGAGATTCTGTCGTGTTCTCTGCGGTATATCCGGTGGCCCATCGTAGGAGTGAAATGAAGGAGAGAATCACGTCTCCATGATATATTTTGTAGTTCCTGCTTGATGTTGAGTTGATTGCAGCTTGGTAGCTGTGCTTGGCTCCGACAGCTTGTTGCCCTCTATATTATAAAAAGTAAACTTCCCAAGCGCTACAACGCAACGACTACAATAATCATAGCAAAAATAACCCACCTCATACTCTTCCCTCCCTTTACCGCTGTTGGACGCGTAAATATCCCTTAGAATGTTCAGCGCCTGGTCTTTCTTGCCTTTAGTCATGAGGAATTTTGGGCTCTCCTTGGCTCGGAGCACGCACAGTGCTGCTACAATGAGCGGCAGAGCATTTGCTGCGGCGAGGCAGCGCCATGTACTAATGGGCATAGATCCAATGTGATACTCGTGAGGTAAAATCACCCAAGCGATAACTGTGCAAAGACGAAAACATCGTTTATATATATAATAGGGGGCAAACGAGCAATTGGAGCCTCTGTACGAATACTGACGCTCATAAACATCCACATAATTACTATGCCAATGAATTGCCCTCCTCTCGGCCCCCATGGGCCACCGGCCGCTCACAAACCGCTCGAAACGCGACACCCCAGATGTTACTTTACGGCGGTGTTATGCGAGCGAGAGGTACCTCCCCGGTCGTGCCAGCCCAATTCCGTTACATAGGAGGAGGATGTAGTGTAATGCACTATGCATAGCACCACCTCCTCCTACGCAGCTTCTCCTCGTATGTTGATTTTGCGCTTGTTTAAATATCTCTACTAGATAATATTGTAATCTATGGCGCTCTATGGGGGAAGCCGGTGTACAACTGTGGACGTTGTCCGGGGGATGCTGATGATGATGAAACTTGTGTATACCAGCCCCAAGACTGAGTAAACATGAGACGCGAGTTTGAACGATCAACGCATCTGCATTGATGTGCGGATTTTTTTAGACCATAATCACCAAAAAATGTTTCGGTTCCTTGTTTGACTTCCTACACTACTATAGGAGGGTCCGAATTAAAAAAAAAACGTATTATTGCTTACACTCACTTGGACTAAAAGCAGCAGCGAACATGAGTATCCCGTTGCACATCAAGAGAGCGAAGTCCCTTCTCCTCAGCGGCACCATCTCACCGGCATAAGCGAATCCCAGAGACGAGGGACAGGACAGACTGTAAATGAGGTAGGTCATAAGTTGCGAATATGTGAAACGTATATTATAATTTTGAAAATAAATTATTAAGGGGTGCTACACTTAACAATATTAGCTCTCAGTTACTTGTATGGAAAATACCACAGAAGTAACTTTTTAAATAGTAAGAAGTCCAGTCCAGTATGAAGGAGTCTAAAAAATTATTCTAATACTTTGCGAGATATTTGACATAAAAGTAATAAAATGTAGTACTACTCCTTCTAGCTTTTTAATTACCAATACCTTAATTTTACAATTTTTTTATCGTAAAAAATAGAATCATGGACTTCAATAAAAACTTCAAGCGAAAATTGATTTGACGAAAAGCTCTATGGTAGTTTAAGAGATACAAGTTTCTTTTGTTTGCTACTACGGAACTCTCCATAGGCGAGCCCAACTCGTACTTGGGCAGTTTTTTGCATAATAACTTTAGACTAGTTGCAACTTATTTGCGTACCCAAGTGTGCTTCCACAGTCATTTTAGTATCTTGCGGAATTTTTGCAATTAGCTTACTATATTAATGTTGTTAAACACCACCTCTTCTTCACATAATATCGAAGAAAATTGACGTTTACTCCGGCTCATATATACCGCCAAACGGAACTTACCAAAATATTATTCCTCGTAATTTATTATTTTTAAAAATTAAAACGAAAGTTTTACCTGATGATGATAATTTCATAATTGTGGAAATAGTGTATAAAGCTAACATACGTCGGTATTAAGTTCCAATTTTGGATACCGCGATATTGAATGCTTTTACCTTAAGTCAATATATAATAGAAAAATGATATGAGGATTTACTTGATATTTTTTCACACTTTCATTTATACTATTAAATTGCATAATTATCTACAACGTTTTAGTAAATATAATACGGCCCTTATAAGCGATAATGTAGAATTCTAATAGTATAAGACTTTTTTCAAATCGATCAAGTAGTTATAGAGCCTATTAAATCTAAACAAAGAAATATACAAAAAAAATCAAATGTTTCCTGTTTATAATATTGGTAACTAACTGGGTGGATCGAAAAGTACTCGGCCCAACACAGATTCATTCAATTCTAGAAATCAAATCTACCCACATTATTTAGTTAAGGTCAGACTAGTTAGTTGTGTGAAGTTCGAAACGTGTGCGATAATTGGTTGTGATTTTATATTTTTTCTAACAAAGCAATCGGACATAGTTTCTGCAAATGGAGCAAATCGAACAGCGTGCCGTCATTAAGGTACCACAAGAAAAGGCTGTCACCGACAGCCATTCATAACGATATACGGTCAGTACTTTAGGAGATTCTGCTTATTCATCAGTCAAAAAATGGATAGCAGAATTTAAGCGTGGTAGAGAGCATGTGAGAAAGGTGAACCCCGTTCTGAAAGGCCTTCGACGTCCACTGCTGACGAAAATATTAGAAAGTATATAATTTAATTATGGGAGACCGCAGTTTAAAAAGGCGAGAGATAGGTGAGATTATAGGCATCTCTTATGATCGAACTCAAAACATCATAGCCAACGAATTGGGTTTCCACAAGGTGTCTGCATGTTTGGTTCCACCACTGCCTTCAGTTAAACGAAAAAGGACGCGATTGACTATTTCACGTGACAGTTTGGAGTTATTTGAAGGTTTGGTACAATGGACGAAACATGGTTCAATAAATTAGGCCCAGAAATATAAAAAACTATCGAAACAGTGGAGGAGACCTGGTTCACCGTCCTTTAGAGAGGCTGAGGCGACTTTGTCCGCAAATAAGATAATGGTTTCAGTACTATGGGACTTGAAGGGTGCGATTATGATTGATCATGTTTTGAATCTCAGGCAATTTTTAGGCAAATAAGGTAATAGCTTCAGTATTCTGTGACTCGGAAGGGCGTGATTATGATTGATTGCCTTGAAAGCGATTAAACTATACAATCTGACTGTTACTGTCTTACTACGTCGTTTACGAGAGGAAATAAAAGAAAATCGTCCAGGAACGCTCAGAAGAAAAGTCCTGTTTCATAAAGATAACGCCCGTGTTCACACGTATGTGCAATCAATAGCTGAAATCCACAATTGTGTCTTTGAACTGATACCGCATCCACCTTATTCACCTGATCTCGCACCGTTAGACTTCTTTGTTCCCTAATCTAAAAAAACAATTGGGAGGCCAAAGATTTTTGACAAACGGCGAGGTCGAAACAGCAGTAGACGCATATTTTGATTCTAGGGAAGATTCATTTTTCGTCAACGGCCTAAATGCTTTAAATGGGCGATGGCAAAAGTGCATCGAACTCGATGGTGATTGTGTAGAAAAATAAAAATATAACTGATTAATATGTGTTTATTTCCTTGGTTAGGCCGAATACTTTTCAATCCACCCTTGTATATACGACTTTTATGGAATTGTATTTTGAGGGCAGTTAAATATCGTGGATGTTTTTATACGTCAGTCATCAGAGGGTTTTTGACCGTATATACTATAATAAAATTTCAATTTTACTTTCAATTGATATAGGAACTTACAATAGAGATCCAAACGACTTGCATAAAACATAACCCAAAAGATTGGGCATGACAGATGCCAAGACCCCAAATATACCAGCCAGAGAAGAAGATAAAAGAAGCACCGGCTTCCTTCCCAAAGTGTCAGCAGCTCTTCCCCACAAGGTGGCAGTTAAAATTATTCCTATAAAAAACATAAAATACTGTTATCTTTCTTTTCTAATTATATACAATATCAATATCGTTAGTAATTTTATTTTCAAAATTGAAATGAGGGTAATTACTAACGATCCGCCCTGGCTTCACCCCTGTATAACACTAACACACAAGAAGTTATACACTAACAACTTCCTCAGGCTCGCTCTATCCAGTCATGTAAACCCCATGAAAATCCATTCAGTAGATTTTGAGAAAATCTATGACATACAGACAGATTTTGGGGACTTAGCATAGGTAGTTTATTAGGCCTCTTTAAAATAAGTATGGTTACCAATTAAACAGAAACGACACACTGATAGAATTCGACAATCAATTCATAAACACTACATAGATCTTTCTAATTCCAATTGTATCATTTTTTTTTCCAAAGGGTTCACGGTTGGAGAGGCTCGACTTTATGTGCTACGTATAATATCGTTTGCTACGGCGACGTAGCATGGTTACATTGTTGTAGCCTGCGTCAGATGATGATTCTGACAAACAGATACAACTACACAACAGCGCACGATATTACTTTGCAAATAAGTTGCACTTTTAAATTGATGAGCTCAAAAATATTTTTGGTGTATAAGCTTTACTTTACTTTAATTATAAAAATATATTTGGATAATATTACCGATGTTCGGGATGGATGTAATTACTCCTCTTAAGTGATCGGGTATGTCGAGATCGCAGGCGGCAGCCGGCAGAATGTACGAACTGCTTATAATTTCCAATATAGCCGCGAACAACGTAGCTACCATCAGCGAACAATGTACAAACTGAAATCTGCCAGCGCCTGTAAGAATCAAAGAGCAGTTACTCAAAATATATTTGTATTTTATTTTAGGCGTTTAGTTTATTGGTTAAAGTTATACCTCTTTTGATAGTTTTGTCCCAATAATTCATTTGAAGTTGAATTTGTACATCGACATGAAACGGACATTATTTACAAGACATAAAGTTTTCCAAAGAATGTCTGTTTCATGGGTATAGTAATATATTATCAGTTTAAATATTTACTGGAAAGTAATCAATAAGTTTGTCATAACTAACCTGCCAGCTCCAATGCTTTTTCTAAGTCTACCTCCATATTATTTCGGTCAGTGAACCCAATCAATGGTTGCTCATCTTTGCTCTGTATCATATCACTGTAAATAGAACACAATGTTAAAACACTTAGTTACTATTTCGAGTACCTACTACACAATATGTAATGCCTATATCATAGGAGGGACTAAAATAGTTTTAGCATTTTTTACAGCATAAGAGGACAAACGACCAGTCATAGCCGTTTGGAATATTCTGCAAGTGTGTTGTACTGTGTATCCTTCGGCTACCCTGCAGGTATGTACATGCCGAAACAACCATGCCTCGTGAATGACTGTGCAAGGTAAAAAGCAAGCACATCGTGTGATCGGTCGAGACACTTCTGCAAGACCGGCTGAATGGCTAATACTTATTGTTAACCTCTGGCCGGGCCTTAAACACCGTCACTAAATCTCTGTTTCCAATGACGTGTGTCGCTACTGTAGCATATATGGGTACTGTGGTGGGGATGAGTATCAAACACTCTTGAGCGCGCTATCTTCCGATATAAGCTCGCCAAAGCCTCGGCAGCTAGACAGCTCGGGTGGGGTACGCGCGAGGAAACAAGCCGCCTCACGTGAACACACGATGTCGTGCTATATTGTCACAGAGTAGTGCGAGGCTGATAACGCGTCAATCCATATTGACCGCGCCGTTAATGGCCATGGTTTTGATGACAGTCAAGTATAATTGATGACTGCCTGCACTAGCCCCCTGTATCCACACCATTGCTTCTATTGTTGTAACGAAAGGGAGCTTGGGCTTGGGCTTCACCTCGAACTGCAAATTGTCCCCCTCCCTCAGATACGTTAAGCCTGGACACTGATGTGCAGAGGGATTCGCTATATTTGCTGTCGTCTCCATTTTTATTTAATTTTCGGACACTTCACATTCGGACCAAACCAGTAGGTTAGGGTAATTTTTATAGTAGTTGTCTTCCACACAGCATCACTTTTACCGAGAGACACCACCACGGCAAGAACAAATCCCATCGGCGTACGGTTTCCCCGACGGTAGCAGTAGCACACAACCAACCCCCCCCCCTTCCACCTCTCCTCCGGCTTGTGTGCTACTGTCATCGGCCACGACACGACGACGGCAACTAAGCCATGGCAAGGTGAGGACAAGGGGGTGTTACAAAAATATCACGAAATTATCCTCAATGAATCATTAATATCAAATCATAATTGATAAACAGTTACCTACCATCTTATGATGGTTATCAACACATTTTTATTTTATCTTAATTTCTCCGTTCTATTCTTATAGTTCTCAATGACATAAGTAAACCAATGATTAGGACAAACATGTGCTATAACACTAATTTATAAAACCATTGAACTCAATACGATTTATGTATCAAATCGAATATAGAATCGAAAGATTGTTTACCAGATATACGATATAAATAGATCTTGCACTTAGCATTACGCAACTATCTATTCAAAGATAACTCGTGATAAAGATGTAGTCTATACTAATATTAATAAGAGAAAACATTTGATTGTTTGTTTGTTGGAATTGAATATGCTTTGAAACTTCTTGTCCGCTTTGAAAATTCCTTTCACCATTAAAATCCCACATTATCTCTAATGAACATATGCTATTTATCATTTTCTAAAACGTTATAGATCATTATGAAAACTTCCATAATATAACCAGAATTCTTCAGCTTCAGCTATATAGCTAGTATAACTGAAGGAACTGTAGACATATTGCTGTACCGACGAACACTCTTCTGTCATCAATTAAATTTATTGCCATGGAAATGAGTAATGTCTACATGACCGAAGTTAGAATTGATTATTTTTTAAATCAATGATTTTCTGCCATATTTCTTTAAATATCCGTGCAAAGCCGGAGCGGATTGCTAGTTGAAAATAAAGTTTATAGATTTTCAGATAACCTTATTCGGGTTCCCTTATCGAAGGGCAGACTGATAATAGATTTTCTTTCGTAACACTAACAATAAATTCGAAAATTTATATGTTACACTTTCATGACTAAACCTAAAATTACCTTAACCCACCTTAACACACACGTAATTTTGTTTTTTACTATTTGTTGTTATAGCGGCACCAGAAATACATGAGATATAGCCTGTGACAGACAGACCGACAGCGCAGTCATAGTATAGGGTAACATTTGTCACCTTTGTGTACGGAACAGGTAACTAATATTGGTATCGACACTGATGTATTGTTTTCAATCCAAACAAACAATTATCTATATAACAAATTGTTTCTTTGCATTGAAAGGGCTCCGAAAGTGCTGGACTGATGTGGAAATTTTTTTTATCATTAGAATCCTATAACATCGCCACATCATATTACATCAGTATAATATCAAAATAAATCCTTAGCTGCAGAAGTGATTGACAACTAGCTGTCACAACGGACGTTACTCTGCTATAAATTAAATTTGTTGCCGTGGTAACGTGTACTGTTTATGAGGCAGAAATTTAAACTTATATTTTTTGCCATGTTATGTAAAATATCCGTGCGCACCCGGGTCGGACTGCTAGTGTTAAATAAATGACATTTCACAGGTAGCGTTTTTGTTTATCAATGTAATTCAGCGCCTAAAATTATTTCACCTATGTAATCATTGTAAGAGATTAAGAGCATATAATATTACTAGCAGGGCCCGCAGTTTCACCTGCGTAACGTGGTAAAATTCCATATTACGAACCCTGTATATCACACCAGGCGTTTTTTTTTTAAATCTTTATTTAAGGGCTTATTATATCATATTATGAAGTCACCCAATTAAGTTTAATTTATTAAAGTTTATTTACGTCACCAGGGGCTGTTTTTTTTAAATCCTTCCATAGTACTGAACACCGTGAAAGGAATGTCCGTACCTAAATTTCTAGTTTCTAGGTACAGCAGTTTGAGTTGTCTGTCAGACATTCAATTAATCACATAGTAACTAACGTATGGTTTATACATAACAGTGCCCAGGTATTATATGGTTTAGCATATAATAGAGATCAGGAATATGTCCCTCGGGATTGAGATCTATCCCTGAGTGAAAATTTCATAAAAATCCGTTCAGTAGAATTTGAGAAAGTGGACATACACACATACCGCTTTTGAGGACTTTGTTTTATCATATGCAGGAATATTATTACTAGCTTGCTAGAATATGATTATATTTTTTTGTGTTCACTTAAGAAACTTCGCGTGGTGTGGAAAAGCTGAGGATTATAACAGTGTCATAGACTATCCGTTTAAGCCTATGAATATATCTGCAACTATGTAAGGATATTACTTAAATTAAGTACAACATTGATCAAGTCAACACCAATATGATACAAAAACTATTTTGCTATTTTTAACAATATTTGTTTTTATTGTTTTATATTTTTATAGGGAAAAAAATCGTAGAAATAAAATTTATGTAACAAATTTATTCTATTCGTGTAAGAGAAAGTAAAACAATAAATTAAAGTATGCCCAGGATTTTTCGATCACGACTACCACTCTACCTTGAGAGTGCGTCGAGCTAGACGTAAGACTAATCATTAACTAATCACACTTTAATTCATTACCTATAATAGTCGAGCTAGACGTAAGACTAATCATTAACTAATCACACTTTAATTCATTACCTATAATAGTCGAGCTAGTCGTAAGACTAATCATTAACTAATCACACTTTAATTCATTACCTACAATATTCTTGGATAAGAATATTTTGGGGTTTTGTTTTATAATTATTTGGGGCTTTGTTTTATAACCAGTATAGATATACTTGTTATAAAACAAAGCCCCAAATAACTGTGTGTCAATATATGATCGATTTTCTTAAAATCTACTGAACAGGTTTTCTCGTCATGTCTTCGCACTCTTCCCGTTGCCGGGTCGAGGGGGGTCCAGA
>JAFELO010002958.1:0-36087 GCA_017140195.1 Eumaeus atala
TGGCATTTTACTGCGGGAGCGTGTCTTGGTGTGTCTTTGCTTGTGTTTTTGGACGGACTTTGCTACTGAACGGGAGTCGGTTAATAACGTCGGATCGTATTCCGATGTTTGGACGATTAATTTATTTTTGTGATTAAGGGCACGGCCAAAGAACTTTTGAGACAGATCTTTGAAGTGTCCTTTTATCGAGGTCATTTGGAAGTCAAAATGTAGGTCGATGTTTCGGAAGTACCACGGGCAGTAGCCATGCGTAAGAATCTATTTTGCTGACCGTGCGGTTAGCATATGATGACAATATATACTTTGGACATCACGACCGACTGCGTGAGAAAGAATATGTGAGCTCGCGCCTCTCTCTCGCATCCAACAGTGTGTAATACACGAAACTCTATCTATTTCTATCTTCACTAACTTATATCTTTTCTCAATTTTGTTGGCCTCGATTCCAAAAATTTTTCTTAAGTTATCGTAGTACTAACGTACTGAACACAAATATGCAAAAAATCAATCAAAAATAAGTATCAATGGTTTGTATTATTATTTTTAGTAAATCTAAAATAATATAAACTTAAGGTGCTGGCCAAAAGATGGGAGCAGTGCGGGCGGCGGGGCGTAATTCATGCCTATTTAAAGTGAAAAGAAAATGTACTTGTGAGTATGTCCTTGTGACACGTGCCACGCATATTGCAAGTACCTACGTAGGTGGAGCCCAGGTTACAGCTTTGGTTATTATTAGTAAGTAAGTACATACATCACTTGTTCTAACGCACGGCTGATGATTAATATAATGAATGGCGAGAGCATTTGCAACGCTAAGCCATTGTCAGTATTATTACTAAGCGTACACCAAGGAGAAGTACCTCTTTCATGCTTGCTACTTCTTTTCGTGTAAGTTATAATGGTGTGTATCTGTATCCTTTTCTCTTGTTATTCATAGTCATTTATTAATTCACAGGGAATCGGAAGAGTCTCTAAGCTCTTAGATAAATTCACTTCATAGTTCTTTTCTACTTTTTACTTTATATAAAATGTCTCTCTTCGAATATAGCTTTTCCTCCCTCACAGGCTCAGTACACTTCAAATAAGACGTTGTATTTTCATTAATCAGCCAGCATTTTAAACCGGATGATTTATAACGACGAGGCAGAACAGCCGGTCGCTCGTGATGCAGAAAAAGTTTAACCTTAAGCAAGCAAGAGCTAGCGTCACATACACGTCGCATGTGGACATCCAAAACGACATTTGCATTCGAAAAATTGCACACAAATTCAAAATTTCTATTTTAAACCGGAATTAAGGTTTGAACAAGTAGGCTCCTAATACGGGATATCCGATAATAATATCGCAATATCGGATATGTAACACTATGTAAACAAAATTGTAGAATCAGATGTTATAACAAGACTGCCCGTTTTCACCAGATGTTATATAAACCGTTCATCTCTTTCAGATTTATAATGCATCTGACTTTTATATTGACCCACGATGGACGTTATCCCGTCTTAAGAATTAGTCGTCGTGATAACGTGTGATGATATGGGGCCAAACGACCGGCTACCTTACTCTGCAATATTCATATTTTACAACTCATTTTTAATGATTTACGTACAACATTACAAACATATTCCTACACAAAACCCTTGGCCGCGGCATACCGATTTTATTGACATTTAATCCCCTAGTTCCATGAATAGAGTGCTACTCTTATTAATGTTAATTTTCATTATCATCTACGTGATTTTGTAGAGGTGTATAAAGTACCTTTGAAACTTCAAATCCACCAGACTTTTTGAAAAAGCACATCCAAGGTGCCAACTCCCGCTCTATTATGGATCCCGTAGTTGTGTGGGTACCTGTAAACATGCATATGATGAGGGCTTGTGTATACGAACATTTTCTGTAAGTAAGGTCTGGTGTGATTCTCCTCAACATCGGACATACAAGTGCGGATGTGTTCTCTTGACCTTTTTTTGTTTACTGTGGGTAAACCCACTTATTTATTACAGTCATTGACATATTCAATTACCTGACTATTGACACCAGCTTTGTGGTTAAACAAACATGTTTTCTCACTATAAAATTTTACCATTGCGTTACCCGTTCAACAGCAGTGGACTGCAATAAACATGCTGGAATATTATGATACACCAGTCCGTTACAATTTGTCAATTCTTTGGTGTAATATCGATTTTTACAGTACTTTTATCTATACTAATATACGAAACTAATGGACGGATTAAAAAAATATTTTACCATTAGAATCCTACATCACCAATGTTGAATGGCCAATAGCCTATTGCTATATATGCTACGTAGCATTCTCTAAAACGTTTTGAAGATTATGAAAACTAGGATAACCTAACAGAAATGTAAAAAAAAATCAAAATAAATCCTTATTTAGCTCCAGAAATAATGAACACCTAGCAGTCCCGACAGACATTGTTCTGTCATATATTTGCTGTCATTGCATTGTAGCGTGTAATTTTTACGAGGCTAAAATTAAAATCGATGAACCTTAGCCATATTTCCGAGAAGCCGGGACGGACTGTAGTATCAAAATAATTGGCGAACCGCTTAATTTGGGCCTTAAACTTTCCCACTGTTACAAGTTGCGGCTGTACGGTTCCTTCTGCTCCCAGATGTTGTTGAAGGTCGGCTGGCGCAGTGGCGCAGCTCAGGTAATCGTGCATGTTGCGTAGGAGGTCACGGGTTTAAATCCCATTATTACTATCGTGGCTATGCTTACTCGATACTGCCTACCACAAAATTTTTATATTCATTTAAACATTTGTAAATTGTCATTTAATTTAGTTAACTTACATTTACTATAAGTATAGATTATGTTTAATGAAATAAACAACAACATGAGCTTTCTAGTGTATGTAGTTTTATTAAAGTTCATTTATAGAGAACAATGAATACATGAGAAGTATGTCAGACAGAATCAGCAAGTCGTTGGTAAGGCTACATACACTACAAGTACATACTCGATCTTCACATTATGTCAGGCTTCTGTTACTCTGACAAAAAGTGGTTTTTAATTAATTATTTATTTATTTACAAATATGGACGAATAAGCACGAAAGCTGCTTTAACCCAACATTAAGGAAATTAAAAATAGTTGGAGAGCCTGTCCCGGGACCAGGTCCTAGTCTTCTTATCTCTTGTAGTATAGTCCCTATACTATGAGATATAAGATAAACTACCAACCGACGCCCTTTGACGACTACCGAATCACATAGATATTTTTTTATTGTCATACAGATAGATGCATAGACCTCTTTTCTTCATCCCCTCCAATAGGCCACCAGTTACTCGCAAAACTGCATAGCTGTCATTTTACGGCGATGTCATATGAACGAGGGTCTCCGGTCGTACCGGTCCAATTAAAAACCAGCATGACACATGCAGCCACCTTACTAAACAACATATGAACGAAACCCTGCCACTGCCAAAAATATTTAAATGTAGGATGTAACTACATCTCACCCCACACGCACACATCCAGATACTTTCGCTTTAATAAAATAAAATCGCATGTAAATAATTCATATTGAATCATTAGACTTGAAATCGAGGTCTTATTTTTATATTAATTCATGAATGTTAGACTGCCATCAGACGAAAATCAGGACGAAACGCAACGAAGACCGCGCGCAGTCGAGACATTCAACTGCGCGCAGTCGAGACATTCAACTGCGTACAGTTGTGTCTGACGCGGTCATGAACCTCTCCACGAGCCAAGCGTTCGCGTCAGCGCTGAGGGCATTTCAACTACCGCGCGCGAGCTGCCTCCGACGTGAGGTTCGGGGAAGGAGAGACCTCACAATCCCTGTGACCATGATAATAATAATAAAATTAGCTGTTACAAAACACTCCCATGTCGGAAGCAGCTCTCTCATCTGTGAGAGAGAGAGTTGCGTCGGTCCCACTTTCGACCCAAAACCAATCGCGACTGTGCGCAGTTGATATTGACTTTACGCGACTGCAGCCGACCGCGTGTAACGACTGGACAGACTCTAGCTGCTTCCAAATCACTACGGAAACTAAAAACTTGAGTGTAAAAATAGTTTACATTAATTAATCCTTGTGTGACAATTAAAATGCAATAGAAGGTTTATGTACAAAACTAGTTGTAATTGTCAATTCTTGTTTTTTCCTAGAAATAAAACAAATGTTAATTTAATACGTATAGTAGATCAATTGATTTTATTGCAGTTGATGTATGGATTGCTCGGTGCCCCCCCCCCCCCCATACTATATAATAAAACTTCAAAGTCAGGTCTTGGGAGGTACGCACCGCTGAAAGACAAAATTAAGAATCTTTTTTAGCTCTCGTATCACAGGTTTGCCCCCTACTCTAAGAAGCTCGACTATAAATCCGTTCTACCCCGGAGCCTTTCCTCCTTTAAGCTGTGCAAGACTAATCTCACTTAAGTTGACGTTCGGAAGATTACCTGACATATGTCGTGTCAGGCTTGCACGCGGATCGTTGTTCAGGGTAACGGGATGAGGAACGTGCAACGTACACAAAGCTCCGATCTCAGATAAGATTCCAGGCTCAGAAGAAACGGTAACCCTCTCATTCCTAACATTTGTCAGATGATTTCTTCCAGGCTTCTCCACAAAAACCTTCAAACCTTTATTAAGCTCAATCGCTTCGGTAACCCGTTGCGTATTTGAGCTGCGAAGGTCTCTGCATGTTAGATTGTGGATCCGCTTTGAAAGAAGCTTGACATTGGCAGACGTAACGTCTTAGTGTGCTCTGCGTTCCCTCATAAGTCCAAGCTTCTCAACCGAGAGTTTAGCTTTCCTGCTCGTATACTTACTCCTAGAACATCCTTCACCCACGTCCCGCATGCCATCGATCACGGTACTCGTCAGTTACCATTGTAGATTCTAACATATCTAGGGCATCGAACCGGTTTTTTAATTAAAGTTGGACGTTTTCTAAATCTACCATGTTTCGGCGGAAGTTAGGCGGAAGTTGCCTGCACCAATTGGACACGCTCGCGTCGAAAGCCTATATTCAGAGAGCCTCGAACCAATCGGCGATCACTTCCGGTATTAAACCTGTTGATCATGGAGTCATCACTAAATATAGGCTTTCGGTTCGTCATAATAAAGTCAATCTCGTTTCTTATCACAGCACCGGGGATCTGCCATGACCACTTCCTGTAGGGCTTCTTAAAATAATAGTTCATTGAGAAGAGGCACTCTCTCTCGAGGAAGTTTATCACCATTTGCCCCCTGCGATTTCTACTGCCGACTCCATGTGGTCTCAGATTCGATTAGACACCATACCATTCTCCCATTTTGGCATATAAGTCCCCATAACAAAATTTAAGCGGGCTGAGGTCAGGTTACAGGTGTTATGTAAGGCTTTTGAGACATTCTAATTGATGCCTATACTGGTAACACTTTGAGGTTGTACCTCTTACTGCGTTAAATAGGAGATACGCCTCCCTACCCGACACACTAGAGATTTCAACGAGAGCTGCCTATGAGGAACTTAATCAAGACCCCCCCCCCCACTGCCCTGCAGATGGGATAGATGCATCTGACATGAGAATGTTTATAATATGAAATTTAACTATTATTATCACGGTAAGGGAGATCTCGGTGTCCATCATACGATCAGCCGAATGGCAACTGGCTTTCGGAGGTACATTCGCAACCTCGACCTCCACAAGGACTTCAAATTGCCGTCTATAAGAGGTCACATCAAAGACATCTCTGATTACTTCGTCCGGATTCCTCGTCACCGTACACACATCCTCACGTTACAGAAGCAGTGGACTCCAAATAATATGATAATGAAAAACTGCGTAAGAAACACTGGTCATCCACCCGGACTCGTCTGTCGGACCACGATACTGTAAAACACTGGTCATCCACCCGGACTCGTCTGTCGGACCACGATACTGTAAAATACTGGTCATCCACCCGGACTCGTCTGTCGGACCACGATACTGTAAAATACTGGTCATTCACCCGGACTCGTCTGTCGGACCACGATACTGAGAAGATACAAGATCACGATACTGTAAAATACTGGTCATCCACCCGGACTCGTCTGTCGGACCACGATACTGAGAAGATACAAGATCACGATACTGTAAAACACTTTTAGCAAACCCGCACTCAGACACGACACCTTACATCCACACAAAACACTCGCTACAACCCTGTCTGTTTTGCATCCGACCCGTCAAGTCGGACAACAGCACACAATTACGTACACACAAAATTATTATAATTAATATATTATTAAACGTATATATTATATATATTATAAAACGTAATTTGGATTAGGGACAAATTCCCAAACGTTTCGCGATTTGTATCCCGAGACTACCACGCGTGAGTTCCTTCACCCGCCTGAGGATGTCCTAAACTATTTTAATAATCATTTGTAATGAATTTGAAACGGCCCGAGTAGAGTGGAACTGGAACCAGACTTCCCAGTGAGAGGGGGCGTAAGTAAAGGAGACTCTATCTGCTGTTTGTACATCTCTTATAAGGGGAGGGTATCAAAGGTGCTGGGCTAGGAGTCTTTTTTCTGGCGCGCTCAATGTACAAGGGCTCAGGCCGTCTCAGGTTCCTCATTGCACTGTCAAAGGGGTTTGTCGCTTCTGTGGTGCGAATCAGTTCCACCTTTTTTACGGGTCCAGGTATGCTGTTACTTGTTCCTAACAAGGAGTCGAGGATTTGGTAAGAATAAGACACATAAAGACCGATATGAAATTTATATTTAATTTTAAGAAGGATCTATTCATGATTTCTTCGCTCAATTTGTATTACAATATTATTTACAGATTTCAAGAAGAACACGTACTTTAGTCTAATATCGGGAATAGGTCCCGGGGCTGGTTCACCCAGAATTTTGTACTTTCTCAGGATAGATATAACAGCTGTCTTCATCAATATCAAACCATACTTGTAACCTTAAACGATAATAATTTAGTTATTATTAGTTATTTTGAATTCAAAAAAATGGCTCACAATAAATAATATGCTCCTTGACTTTAAGGCACTATTTTCTTTTTTATTTATATCTTTTGACTACTACCGACGCCCATACACTTCCGCACTTCGTCTTACAGATGCGTTGCTCTCCACTTCGGTGGGCCACCGGCTGCACGAAAAAAAAAAGCTGTCACTTTAACGGTGGTGAATGATCATTCCGCTGCAATGTAGCATACAGCTCTTACAATATTATTATTAGATATGAAAACTAAACTTACCAATGCAGTTACGTAAACCATAACTGATTGGTAGAAAAGCGTTCCGATCCACGTCTTGATAACGTTCAGGTAGGAACCTGTCGGGATCAAAATGATCGGCTTCTGGGCCCCAATATTTTGGATTTCTATGTAGCCCGATGATAGAGGCCATTACTTCAGAACCTTCAGGAATAATCTTCCCAGAAGCTGTAATATAATACTCCAGCATAAGCTAGGTAAAGCATGCCTAAAAATAAAATTGAAGTGTGTGCCGGGACACTTAAAACAATTGAAACTTGGACGCACATGTGAAAGGTATTTATTACAAACAACATCTTTCATGACAGAAAAAACGTATTACCCCGTCAATAAAGAAGTCTCACCGAAGTATCCAAGAAATATCACGGAAATCGAAAAACCAGAAGATTAGCAGCTCTGTTGCTCCTTTTCATCCAATGGACCACCAGAGTCGCAAGAACCAAATAAAGGCTTCCGCTTAACAATCACTTTGAGAAGCGGGGTGCCCCTGGATGCACGTGGTTAGTGACCGTAACCTATGGCGCTTTATAGGGAGGCCTGTGTCCAGCAGCGCACGTCGTCAGGCTGCTAACAGGGAGCAGCTAACATGTGAACAAGGTTGTAACTCCCTACTCCGGCACCAGCCAGATCCAATTGCGATACATCAACGGTACTGAACTACTAAATTTATTTCTATTCTAGGCTACGCCTCTTAAAAATATAAGTACATGTTTGTTTTATTTTACGCAAAAATATTATACAAAGGATTTGCGTGAAATTTGTTAAAGATATAGGTTGCAATCTAGAGTAACATAAAATAATTCTTATGTCAAGAAATGAATGGTTAGGTTAGGTTTTTTTATTGAATAACTTTTTACGACTACCGACGCCCATGAACATCCACATAATTATGGGCCACCGGCTACTCACAAACCGCACGAAACGCGACACTGAAGACGTCACTTCACGGCGGTATTATGTGAGCAGGAGTACCTCCCCGGTTGCGCGGCCCAACTCCCTTAAATAGGAAGACGTAGTGTCGTATAGGAGGTATGCAGCATGGCACTACCTCCTCCAAAAGGTTGGAACGTACTTCTCTAATAAGTGCGCATCTCCATGGTTGCGTATTCTGGACACTTTGGAGAAAGTAGAACATGCAAATATAAACTAAATATTACAGTAAGATTTTACAAGGTGGGTGTTCCTGTCATTTCTGGATATGTTATAGGTTCGTAGGGTTTATTCATGTCAATAAATTACTAAGCAAAACACCGAAACTTAGAAATTAATCATCTTGAAAAATGAAGGTTAGTAAACGAAGTCTTATAAGTTTTGCACAGATCAAAATATTATGGATATTAATTAATAATACCATAATTTATATGAAGATGGATTGTCAGAATCGCAAGATTAAAGTGTATTAGAAAGTAATATAGAAGGAAAATTCTTACGCAGTGTATAATCCACATGTGCTTTGCGTATTATAAGAGGCACAATCGGGTAAAGACGCAAACTTTCCTTAATGATCATGTCTAAGTAATTCAATTTGGAAAGGTCATCTCTCACTAGGGGTCTGTCAAAACCAGACAAAACGTTTTGTATCCTGGAATCAAGAAGAATAATTCTATAAAAAAACAATAAAAATTGACTAAGATCCAGTTACACCCCATCTCAGACCTATAGCTAGGGTACAGTTGAATGCGATCCAAAGAGGAGGAAACGATCAAATTTCAAATTTTCAAGCAGTTGAAAAGAAGTAGTTCCTACAAGCTCTGTCACTTCACCTGGAGACGGCTGAAGAGTCCATTGAGGAACATGTTATCAGGACGTGTGGTTCTACGTACACAAATAGAGAAAATTATTTCGAAAACTGGTAGTAGTAGCGCGTAGTTACTAGCGTAGTTTATTTTTAATTTCTTGTTTCCAACAAAACTCCATAAATATCAGGGTTACTCTTAAAATTTTCATATTTTCCATATTTTTTATAAGCATCAAAACATGTAGCTATTTTTCTCTTGATTTCCGATCTACACCTCATTAAACTCTCATAATCGATGCGCGTGCTATTTGGCTTCTATAGTTTATGGCAACACCACTTACGTCTAACATCTATAATCAAATAAATAGACTACGCGTCTTTCATGATCGGCGTTCTAGAATCTCGTTTTGTAAAAATTAATAATCATGATTCCAGGCCTTAAGGGCCTGGAATTATGATTATTAATGAGTGAGTTATTAATGAGTGGTACACTAAAATTAATGAGTGGGTGTGGTTTCAAGTCCCCCGTGAAAACTTGAAAACTGGAAGAAAGTAAATAATTAAATGTACACATTTATTATCAGAGTGTATGGGGTCTAAAGACGAAAACTACAACTTTTTATAACAACACTTTTGCTGCCACCTATGACACATTTGCTGTAACATATTTGATCTAAGTAGTTCAATTCATGATGGTGACGTAATTCCAGATGGCTACCAAATACGAATATTAAGATGTGATCTAACAGAAAGGCCGTGAGCAGGGAGGCGTTTCTGGCGTCGTCGTTACGCGACTGAAGCGCGTCGATGTTGGTCATGTGGACTCGGCCCAATTTGAGATTGTCGCAGCGCCGGTACATCGGAGACACACTAAAGTACGAGTATCTCCTTTGAAGTCAGACTGCAGTGAAAGTATGCACATGTTTTATATGTTAAGTACGTGTGGCGCGTGCTGCGCGGCGCGTTGCAGCACCCCGACTCCGCGGGAGCCTCGCTAAGTGCTCCCGTGTCTCGCACCAAGCTGCTTGACGCATCTCCCACGTCTCGCGCCATTCATTTGATAAACATACTAGCGATTAATGGAGTAGATGTTTTTTATCACAGCCTGCTGAAACCCATGAGTTTGGCACAAGAGCCAATAGAATATAATGACACTAATGTTTTCAAATATTTTTTATGTATCTTTTTTATTCCATTATTGTTTTACATGTACCATCGACTTAGAAGTTATCTGTCATGGTGTTACATTTGTGTTTCTTCAATAAAATAAAAATACTTACTCCAAATAAACTTTATCCTGCAGTGAAGGATACAGTCCGAGGAGCATCAATGTAAAACCAACAGATATGCCGGTCAACAGATATGCCGGTCAACAGATATGCCGGTCAACAGATATGCCGGTCAACAGATATGCCGGTCAACAGATATGCCGGTCAACAGATATGCCGGTCAATAGATATGCCGGTCAACAGATATGCCGGTCAACAGATACGCCGGTCAACAGATATGCCGGTCAACAGATATGCCGGTCAACAGATATGCCGGTCAATTCAGTTGCACCTATTAAAGTTAATATTTCTTCTCTCATCTCTTCATCGTTTAAACTGGATTTTAGCAATTCATCCAAAATAGACACCGATATAAAATTAACTTGATCGGAGTCTGAAAATATATTATTTGTTATGGTTCATGATTTTAATTAAAATATGATAACAACGGATCGAATAATGCTGGTTGTAATAACCTATTATATTTCGTCTTACTTACATATGGATCTCCTGATAAACGTGGAGCGACATTGTCTCCCTAAATACAAGACCTTAGGTGTCGGGCGAGATCGGCCCAAACATATTGCGACATTGTAGGCAGCATTGTATCCCTCAAATATCAAGACTTATGAGTAGCCCGGTCGCATTTGAAAAGCGACGTTTGTCTTTGTGCCAATACACTCTACAAGCATGTCAAAAAATGGTCCACCCATTGGAAATGTTTTCGCTGTTAAATAATTGGAACACCGCTATGTCGTCATTACATCTTCGACAGACTTAATAGTAGAAGTCGGATCGTTACGATCTGTTTGTCGATCGACATCGGCGGTGAGTCGCCCCAAATGTCCAACAACTCCTTACGACTTGTAGAAAAAAGTTACTGTGCCATAGTGAATACAATTCACACCTACGATAACTTCACATCAAGCGTTAATGATTCCATACTAACCTGTACTCGGTTCGAATTCGTCAAGTTTTTTCAGATCATGTCTTCTGCTTATCAATATCTACAAATATAAATTTATTTTTGCATATAAAATAATTGGTGTATAAATAAATTATTTTATATGCATTATTTATTATTATTCATTTATTAAGGATTATTATGTTTGGAGATTGTAAAACTTTAGCATTTAGTTGCTACTTTCAAATAAATTAATCATAATAATATATGAGTATATACTGTAGTTGCATTGACTTTTTTATTTTTCTTATTAAATTCACTTATTTATTAGGATAGTATGAAAATTAAATTGAGTAGGTAATAAATAAGGTAAGGTAAAAGGGTAGATACTATTATATACTAAAAATACGTGCGACAGCCATACAGATGATATAGATATAGATATAATAATAATAATAATAATTGTGGACTTGCACACCACGACAGCCCAGGCCTGTGGTAAGTACCGCGAGGACTTGTGTGACAGGTACTAGACAACGGAAGTATATTTAATATTTTAAATAAAGTTTATATGTTTAAGATTTTTATTATAGAAATACATATACAAACATCCATGACCTAGGTGGGATTCCTATTATTCCACCCGGTATAGATTAGGTTAATAGAGAAGGAAGAAGAAAAATACAATATTGTGTTTGTCTTTCTAATCTCGCGTGTTAATTTTAATTTCTATACTTTGATTGTTGTAACGTTTTCAACAGATCATTCATTTTATATCAATTTGTTTGGTAAAAAGTTTAATGGAAAACGAGAGAGAGTAAGAAACACTTGTTTTGTATTTCGACTTTGACGGAAGCGTTCCAGGCAGGCTTCGCAACTCTATGTATATTATCTCTATGGCAAGATACAGCTTTGCAGTTTTTTATATTATTTTTATATATTGATATTGATTTATAGTTTTAATGTGACGCTGAAAGCGAGAGAGACGTTATTATAAGGATACGCGGGTGGCGACAAAGGCGAGTATGTTTTTCGGGAGGACCTACTACTGGTGGCGACAGTATTCAACCCGCCTCTATAGTTCATCGGTATAGCGAAGACTTTTGTGTCTCCAAGTTTAGGGACACACTAGGGGCAGACCCCCTCTTTTCCCGCAGATCGCAAGAGGTGCACCGGATTGTTTGTGGGCGTACCCTATAGTGATTATTTTTGGGACCGAATTGGGGCGACGGTGCATCCGTTTATGATTTGGTGACGTGGAGAAGGATGATTGAGTTCGTTTATCGTTTAACTTGTCTGCTCTGACTGGGCTGGGTTTGGTTCGGGCTTGAAATCAGCAGAAGCCGTAATCAATTTTATATTTATTATTAGAGCTCTCTAACGATCGCGTTAATGTATATTCTAAGATAATCTTAGCTCTACTACGGATACGGATATGAACCCGAGTCCTCATTCGTAAGCGGCGTGTCAGTTCGTCATTCCGTCTGTCATCTGTTATAACTGTGTTACTACGTGTATATGTGTTTCAACGTCTCGACCAGCTAGTGGCGATGTACACAGGATTGTTCCTAGTTTTGCAGTTATTCAATAAAAAAACAGAAATATGTTACACAAAATATGGCACAATTCATTGATTTACAAAAAATATTCGGCCTCGTTATCATTAACGTGTAATGATAACCTACCTATCATGACAACACATTCATTTTGTGACAGAACAACGACTATCACGACAGCTATTAGTCAATATTTTTTTATTTTGTATTCTTTTCACCCTTTTATTCATAGATTAAAAAAAAACTAATATATACCGCGAGCATTTCAAAACCGTCCATATAAAAAACGTACGTTTTGACAGTTGTCAAAATATGCAATTTGTAAAAACAACATAAACAACTTCACTTATTTATTTTGAGTGATACAAGTCAAATATCGAGTTCAATATGAATTGTGAGCCGCAAGTTTTTTTTAATTTAAAAACTAAACGAGGTGCCAACAGAAGAAGGGTAGTAATAAATGGCCAATGGGTCGAGCCAGAAAAGTGAGCCAACTTATTCGCTGAATACTTCAGATTTGTTTACGCGACGATGGCGCCGCGACCTTGTGTCGGCGAGGCAATCGGGGTGTGTGACGGTCGTACTGATCGTATACACACTGCCTCCATCAGCCGGGACGAAGTGCGGAGAGCGCTGAACAGACTCAGAGCAAAACGTTCTGCTGGCCGGGATGGCATTCCACCTTATATAATCAAGGACTGTAGGAGCGTCTTTCTAGAACCGTTGCATTACATTTTTAATGTTTGTTTTGGGAGCAGTCACTATCCTGAAATTTGGAAAACGTCTCGCGTAGTCCCGGTTCGAAAAAAAAAACAATCCAGTTCAGAAATACACGATTATAGACCAATGGCGTTATTTTCAACTTTTGTCCAATTGTTTGAATCCATATTGGAAAGTCGTATAAAAAGCAATTTGAATACCAACTCTCTGAAGCTCAGCACGGTTTCCGGGCGGGTCGTTCCACAGGTACTAATCTGATAGCTTTTTGAACTGTGTACAGGGGCAGTAGATAACGGGGCGCAGGTCGACGCGGCTTATCTTGACTACCGGCAAGCATTTGAATCGGTTGATAATGATGTACTTCTTGGTAAGCTCGCATTTGTTGGCTCTACTCCGTTTTTCCTCGAGTTCTTTACCAGTTACCTCAGAGACCGGAGTCAGTATGTACAATACGAGGGATACCGAGTGTACCAGATAGATAGCTATAGTGTCTCATCTACTTAGGTAATCTGTGTTTAAACGCGCCATAATTGGTTTTGAGTCATCAAGGTCAATATTATTTTGGATTGAAAGACGACAACGCGCGACACGTATTTGTCTCTTTCTTTTTTTCGGTAACTAGAACGCTGTCTCTTTCCTTACGTTAAAACGATTTCGTTGATTATAAAATAATATGCTTTGTATGTGTGCGTTACCGGGGCCAACATTTTGCGCATTCTCCCGTACAAGTGACCTATCTACCCTTTTTACTTATACAGGCCGTCTGGTAGTGGGGTACAAAGTCTCAACGAGGTGATAGCCTAGATCATTTAGATCATTTTGAGCCCAACATGTCTTAAAGCAAAGTATGATAGTTTTCTTTTTGTTCAATTTTTAAATTTTTTTTTCAAGAAACTCCAAAATTAGACAGTTATGTGGTGCTAGTACTTTTGTAACAGTAAGTAGCATGTTTTTATGTTCTAATCTGCTTTAGGTCATGTGAGGGCTGGAACTTAAATGGAAGCAAAACGGTTTGCCCGAACTAATGGATGAAGCTCAGTTATTGGCAGACGAAAGGGCGATAATATTCCAGCACGATGGTTGTCCCGCTCATTACTCCGTAGCTATAAGAGAACACTTGGAAAACTCTTTCCCGGAAAATTGGATTGTCAGAGGTGGACCCATGCCTTGGAGTGAACCTTTAGATTTTTTCGTAAGCGTTCGGCGAGCTAAGGAGCTCATTTACAATTAAGTTTAATACAAAAGAAGAGTTAATAAAAAAAATACAAATAGCTTTCGAAAAAGTGAAGGACGAGATAATATAAAAACTACAACTACTGAAGTAAGAGGAGGGCTCGCGCGTGTGTACGTAATCGCGGCTCTCACTTCGAAAATGAGTAAACGTAAACACAATTATACTTGAAAAGTTAATAATGTCACTAAAATCTTTGCTTTTTGTTTTTCTAAAAACTTAACATTTTCTACCTTCGTGTGGTTTAATTAGCCTATCTTCGAAGATATGATAACTACTTGCATGAATGATACCTTAAATAAAAGTGGAATAGTCAAGCATGTTTTTAAAATAATTTGAACAACCAAGACAAGACAAGAAAAACTACAACATTCCAATTAAGAAAAAGAAAGTTAAACTTTTAGTTTAACTCTGCCTCTATTTTTTTCTTCTGAAGGTACAGAAACTTGAAAATAATTTAATAAGATAGGTCAGATATAACCTAAAGCAGATGAAAACATAAAACACGCTACGTGCTGTTACAAAAGTACCAACACCACGTAACTGTCTAATTTTGAAGTTTCTTAGAGGGAGAGAGACATTTTAAGTTTCCTTTATGTAGTGACATTAACCGTTACCTTATTAGCGTTTTCATTTAAGACCTCAGAGTATTTTTGTATTTCAGCGCAGTTCCCTGAATATTTGTGCAACCAATCTGGATACAACCAAAACGATCTACCTCTTATAAGGGCGAGGTCGCCAATTTTGTTAAACGCATTTAATAATTCTCTTGTTTGAAATACGTCATCACTCTTCTTGACACCCATAGTTCCTATTTTAAACACAAAATGAGATGAGAGATGTTAGCATTAGCAACAGAATAGCAATGTAGGGGAAAAATCGGAGCTTTTTGACAACTACCGTTGTACCGTCTATTATATTCATACAGTATCACAAACCGCGCGAAATGTCACGAAATGACATCACAGCTGTCACTTGACGGCGGTACCATCAGGCCAAGGTATTCCTCGACAGGGAGGGGTCCAGCCGCGGCGTGCGGCGCCAACACTTCAGTCAGCTTCATACTTTCCTCACAGAAAATATCAAAAAAACTGTTCAAGTGTCTTGGGCTGAACGACGGCATGACTATATTTCGACGGACTCTCGCAATTGCACCTGTTGGGAAGAACACATATATTATATTGTTAGGAATAAATTCCAAATTCAAACAAGTTGTATGAGCACTCCGTTTTCCGGTGCGTGACGTGACGTGCTCCGGTCTCTTGCTCTATTGCTCTCTTGCTCTGGTATACGCTGGACGTTTCTATTTCTCTTGCGTTGTATAATTATTGTCGGTGCATTGTGTCTGTTAACACCTAACAAATACATTTTCTAAGAAATATATATGAACCAAAAGCTCACTCACTCACTCACTCACTCCCTCATCACGAAATCTCAAGTAGAAGTTTTAAGAAGAGTTTCATATTTTGTATGGGATTCTTTTTAGGACGTAGGTAGTGGCTAAAACAAAACTTGATCCCATAGGGTGTGTTTTGGGGTGTGAGGTCGAGTTGAACAACCCTTAAGGGAGTGAAATAGGGGGTCAAGTTACTATTAAATTTTCTCGTTGCTTGATTTAGAAGTGTGAAAATAGGTATAAAGGCTCTCGACTACAATTAGAAATGATATGTGTAGGTGAAGTTGACAACATACCCTAAAGTACATAAAGCTTTATGTAATATATAAAGGTTCAGTGAAATCTAAAATGGTTCAGGTTTCATGACGATTTTATTACTTCCATCTTTAGATGTATAAAAATTAGTATAAAGAGTTATAATGGGACATTAAAATCGGCCAATAGCGAGTCGGACACATCGAAGACTCCATGGCAAGAAACCAAAAAGTCACACATCTCTTTAACTGCCAAGTAGGCTTTACCACAAACTTCAAACGAAATTTGTTCGGTAGTTTCAAAGTTAGAGGGGGAGCAGGATACTTTTACCACTTTAGAAGCAAATATCACACGAAGTATTAGAATAATTAATAAACATAGCGATACCTATTATATGACACTTCACAGGACTATGACTTCTCGAAAAAAAAACAAGTTCTTTTTAAAAATTATACTACATCTTTGTGTAGCGGTTCTTAAAACACATTCGTAATTTCAAACATACAGTACTCATAATCTTCGAGTAACACGTCTGTGACATACGGACGGACAGACGGCAGGACGAACAGTCAGACATGACCAAACTGTAAGATTTCCGTTTTTTGTTAATTGGTTACGGAACCCTAAAAATGGACTTGTTAGGCATAGTTAAAGGAAGAAGCTTAAGCTTTAAGTTTTCTGTTATTAGAGTTCCTCTCGCACTTCTTTATTTCTAGAGCTAAGAATATGACAACTTACAATGATTCGTATGGGGAAGTTGGCGACTTCAATGGAGTCCTTCAAGTCAATCCTTCTCAAATAATGTGCAATATGGAAAAAAACTTATATTTAAAATTATTTATGAAATGGATTTACCAACAAGAACAACAGTACCGGACGTACGGATTACTTAGGTTTTGCATAATAAAACAATAATATTTAGGGAACGAGTGTCTCGAGTGACTATCGGTTCTTATTTACAAAATATTATGTACTGTGTTATTTTGAATATACTTCAACTATACTTTAGTTTTACATTTCGGTAGCTTTGTCACATTCTCACGTCGCCGCTGCCGCAGAGCTTCCAGACAAAAGACTTCGACCAATACGTTCCACCCGTGATGGCATACGGGGCTGAAACATGGCCTCTTAATTTAGGACTGGTTTGCAGTAGCTCAGTGGTTAATTGTACGTGCCATGTTGGTTGTTTTTTGTCCGATAGTAATTCCGATTCGTAACGAAGCCATAAGGCAGAGAACTACAGTATCCGATATCACGCGAAGAACAAGCTCGCTGAAGTGGCAATGGGCTGGTCACTCACTCAGAGGACCAGATAGCAGATGGGCCAATAATGTTCCGGAGTGGAAGCCGCGTTTAGGAAAACGAAGTGTTGGTCGACCGTTCACCAGGTGGGAAGACGATCTCTGTGCATTAGCTGGTCCTGCATAGATGAGAGTAGTATTATGATTGATTAAAAAAGGATTTATTTAAAACAAACAACAGAGTGTACACTTCAGCATATAGCGGAAGTAGAGGAGTCATTAATTTAAGATGTTGCCACATTAGTAAACACAGATAATAAACAATTATATTATACTATCAGGGAGCTATCAGCATACAGCCTTATAAATTATTTTGAGGAAAAGTAAAACACCCCCACTCTCAAGATACTAGTTTGTATAAAATTAAAAATTGTAGATTTAAAAATACATATCAAATAACATTTACAACTCCTAACAAGTTTGTAAATTTATGATGCTTAGCTGAATTTAAAGTTCTAGTAAATATATTTGCTGGCATATCACAAGTGGGCAAATAATTAACTTTAATAACTTTATTATTAATCTGGTCACGACAATAATGACAACGAATGTGTATTTGATTTGTTCTACCACAGCCCATAGGCTGTGGTAGAACAACTGCCTCATATTTACACTGTGGTTCTGCTATGAAAAGTAGGATTTTCTGACAATTTCCTAGCACTTCGATTGTCTTACTCAACACAATTGTATACATTTGTTTCGTTATTTCATTTTGCAAATTTATGAGATATACAGCTTTACTATTATCTTCTGTGAGTGCCATGTACTCGGCCTCTGTACTGTAGAGAGCTACACATCTTTGCTTTCTACAGCACCATTATGTGACAGCACGATGCATACACCCAATGTTCACCACTATGACAGTTATTAAATCTCCCTCTCATATGACATCGACGTGAAGTGACGTTGACTCTGTCAATCCCTGTCTGTTTCGATCGGTTTGCGAGAGTTCCGGTAGGCCGTAACCCCCCCACCCCCATCTCATGGCAGCACGGTTGAAGAATAAATTACCTCAGGAGGGTACCAGTATAGAATATGGAGAATCCCTCCCTGGGCCTCCATGCTCAAGTCCTAAACATGATCCTGAATACCTAGGCTGCCCCACGTATGCTGGGGGCAGATCTATGCGCTGTGACCGTTTCACTGGAGGCAAACGAAACAAAAAATTCGAACATCAGGGGGTTGCACTCCAATCTCGACGGTGTCCACCACCACCTTGAGATAGCAAAGCTGAGTTTATTATTTCTGGCGGAAACGCAGACATCTTCTCCGGTTGATACTTAACCTCAATTACCCAGTACCTGTGACCTTACCTACCCAGGGTATAAATAAGGACAATTATTTATATTACGGACTGGAGTGTGTGCTTTCATCGGAGAAGATGTATGCTACCATCGCCTCTTCAAGCTTGAAGACAGGGACCTATCATTTGGCTGCGTGTAGAAATCGATAACAACCCCTGCGATACGGTGTACAGTGCCGATTAGACGTAGACCGCGGCTGGATTTTGTAGGCTGTCGTCACGTCAGCAAATTGGGATGGAATGCGGTCATTCTTGGCATCCTACGCATGGGGGCAGTTTTGTTCCTCGCTGGATAACCCTGACGCCGTTGCAGAGTAACAGAGCTTTTCATTCCGTTCTCTGAGGTACCGATTGGCGGCAAGTCGCAACCTTCATTATCATGTAAGTTGACACTTCGCCATAAACTGGAGTGTTACCAAGAGTTCACAGGACGAAAACGCCAGAGAGAAAAAATTATTGCCAATTCAAAGTCAGAGCATGTAAGCAAAGCAAAGTTGGCGAAACACTTGTTCGCCTTCCTTCAGGAACCCCTGCCTAAGTCATCCCTCCCTTCTTTGCACGGGAGTAATAAATTGCTGGCCCATGCTACAAAAGAGAAAACCGAAATTCTGGGCTCTCTTTTTACGTCGACCTCCTATCTGGATTGTCAGGGAACTATGTCACCTACTCTCCCGCTGTTTACTCGATGCCGGATATTATACTCCAGCAGAGCGCGGTGCCTAAAGCACTTCTTTCCCTAGACATTCGTAAGTCTAGTGGGCCCGAAGGCATCGCACCGATGGTGGTGCGAAAATGTGCTCCGGTATTGACATGCCTTTTCCGATTCTCCTACTCTGTTGGCGTAGTCCCCAGCTCTTGAAAGACAGCTTTAGTGCATCCAACTACCGGCCTATTGCGATAAACCCATTGCTTTTTTCCCTTTTTTGTTTTACAAAATTATCGAATCCATTATCAACTACCAGCTCTTGCAATACTTAGAAGATCATAAAACAATTAGTGACCGCCAGTATGGTTTGCGCCTTGGACGTTCAGCTGGTGATCTTCTAATGTATGGATGGGCGAAGGCAATTGAAACCAAGAGGGCACAGGCGGTTAGTCTGGATGTAGCGAAGGCCTTTAATCGGGTTTGGCACAAAGCGCTCCTTTAAAAGTTTTATTCATACGGACTTCCCGGGAAATTATGCGATTGGATCACTAGCTTCTTGATAAATCGCAGCATAATGTCGTTCACGGCGATCGCTCCGCCCTGACATTTGTAAACGTCCTGCGTAGTTTCTTCGGTATACCAATGAGATGCTGCAAACTAGTGGCCTTCATTGTTACGCAGATGATAGTACTGGGGATACTTTACACATTGGCCGTGCCATTACTTTCCGGGAACACGTCAACAAGTATCGGAACAAGCTTGTGTCTGAAGTATAGGATTTGTCATCCAGTCTCGGAATCGTGCTTACTAAACTAAATCCATAAACCCCCATAGGAAACAAGTCTGCGCGTTTACCACTAAAAAGTCACCCTTCATCGTATCTCCTCCTTTTCAGAACACCTACCTATCCGCCTCAGTTAGTATCGGATTACTTGGTGTCGACATATCGAGTAACGTTCCGTTCCGTGGTTATTTGGAAACAAAAGCTAAATTAGCTTCAAGGAAGCTGGGCGTGTTCAAATTTTGAAAAAAACCTTAGGGCAGGGTCCCGGCAATATCAGCTCGTTCCACTTGACGACATACAACGTAGAGCGAGACGAATCGTTGACGACAAAGTTATTTCCGGACAGCTTCACTCTTGTGTTCTACAAAGAGGTGTCGGTTCGCAGTGCGTCTTTTACGAAGTTTTCTATGGGTAGTGGTCCGAGGAATTGTTCGGCACTCTAAGTTCCACGCCCATCACCTTGATGTCCGTAAATCCACAACAGTGCGGTATTAATCCCACTTCTTACCGCGCACAACTGTAATGTGGAACCAGCTGCCGCCCTCGGTATTTCCGATCCGATACGCAACTTAGTGGTCTTCAAGAAAAAGTATACCTATTCCTTAAAGGCTGGCAACGCGTCTGTAAGACGCCTAGACTTGCCAATGTCTATGGGCGGCGGTAGTCACAACCCACCTGCTCGCAAGGTCCTGGACCTCTACTGTGTGTTATTCGTCACATATACCTCGTGCTCTCTGAAATAAAGATTTACCCACGGTAGTTAGCTGTGTTGGATGGTGGTGAGAACTGCCGTTAAGATATCTGTGATGAGCAACATCTGGACACCGAATTTCAAGAAGTCAAGCAAGTTCTGTGAGACAACAAGATTCAAGTTCCCCGTCTACATCACCGGGACCAAGTGAAACCAGGCAACTTCGAGTGCCTACCTGCAAGATTCCCATACATAAAAGGAGTCCCTGATAAAATTGGCATCCTCAGGCGAACTTCAGTAAAGACATATTTTAAGCCGCCAAAAATGATTAGACAATTTTTATCACCAGTGGAATACCACATCATGATATGCACAAGATGCAGTATCATATAAACTTGATTGTAACTGTGGTCTCTCTTATATAGGACAAACAAGAGATACCAATCAAAAGTCGCGTTAAAGAACATATAGCCGACATTAAATCATCGCTTTAAAAAATCTGCAGTTTGTGAACACACCGAGGTTGGCACCTGTCATTATATTAAATTTGATAAAGGGACACAGGTTCCGTCCAAGATAGCTGGGGGCCTTCTGCGTGGGACCCAGTTGTAAACACAATCAAATCAATATCCAAACATAACCTCACAGCTGGATCTCTGCCGATCGTAAGGTACTTAATAAACTGCGATAAAATCCGTTGTCTTTATTATGTAGCTTAGTTAGCTTACAGTGGTGACTGTTGCGCCGGAGGGCGCGGGTTTGGTCATCAATGATTATGTATGTATTATATGTACTTCTATAATAAAAATTTCAAATGTTTAAATTTTCATATATTTATGAAATATATATCCATGGTCTAGTACCGGTATCACGTCCAAAGGCAAACGTGGTGTGGTAAGTCCACAGATACTATATTATTTTTTTTATAGTGTAGGGAGACAAAGGAGCTATCGGAGCCTTTTAACGACTACTGACGCCCATGGACATCAGCTTCATTATGCCGATGCGTTGCCCGCCCTTTCACCCACCCCCCCAATGGGCCACTCACGCACCGCACGTAACGCGGTATTTATTATGTGTGCCGAATTCTGTCCAGACCATCGGCATAAATCTCTCGCGGATGGACTTGGTAAGTTTATAATAAACACTGTGGACTTCTCTCACCTGGTCCGAACGCGCTGCTGTTGCCAATAGCTCGGTGAATGAAACTATAAATTAACCCCTTGTTCAGGTACTTCTTTAGAGCTGAGGCTATATCTGAAGCGTCGGTCAACCCTGGAGAATAAACACATTGAAAGAAATAATATCTTAAGTTCATGCGATTGTTACTCGTTTCAACAAAACTGCTACGGATCTTATTGTGGTATTAATCGACATTTTCATTGACATGTGAGAGTAATCTCCTCGGTTGTGGCAGCCCTGCAATGCAGCATGGCACTACCTCGCATTAAAATGATAACACGTTGCCTTGAAGTCTTTTTTTCATTAAAATATTTTTTTTATATAAAAAAGATAAATACAATAATAATTATTAGCTAACTTATAGTTTGTACCTATGTGCTACTGTATGGAGGTTTGATCCTTTTATATTTGTATAAACAGTAGCAGTACTGTGCTATATAGAGGTACGAAATGATATAAGCAATATATTAATTATAAAGACGTTATGTCTAAACACGATTAACTTAACTTTGTACGACAAAAGAACATCGTGTATTCGGTGGCCCATTGGGACTCCCCCCCAAAAAAGGCTGCGAGGTGAAAAAGTGGGCAATGCATCGGCACAATTATGCTCAATTTCATGGGCGTCGATAGTCGTTGAAAGGTTCCGCTTACACGTTTGTCCCCTATACTGTAAGGAAAAGTATTTAATAATGTTAAAATATTTTATTTATTAAAGCTCGTGTTTTGATTTCAATTATTTCAAAGAATGATCCTACCGATTGAATAATAATTGAAAATGTAAAATCGGGCTGCGCCGCCGACCCGCGTGGTGTTAGCAGAATACCGCATAAATGATCTGAAGGTACCTGAACATACGAAACATTATTTCAATGACAGAATACATGTGCATATTTTATAAGTAATTATTTCCTTAATAAAATTTCCACAGTTGTTAAGTTACAACCAATTAAAGTTAATGAAGTTATAAATCAAAAACTTTTTAAATATATTTTCTCGCTGTATTATGATAAGTGCTGACGTGTTCTTAATTGACATTTATCATGTTGATTTAAAGTTACAAAATAGTGTAATTGCAGTATCTATAACGTTTCGTGTGGTTTGTGAGTAGACGGTAGAATGCCGGTGACCCATTGGTTGGGGGGGGGAGCTTACAGTACGAATACAGAAATAAATCCATAAAGACTAAATTGCCTTATTTTTTATGATTGTAGATCAACCACAAGTACCCTGGAGGTTTTACTTTTATATGGAATAGCACAAACATATACTATTGTCAATGTGCACAAAACCGCCTGTGTTTTTTGATTGCATTGCCATGGAAGTATATTTTTTAGGGCTTTAAGACATTGCAGGCCTTTATGTACGTCGTGACGCGATTCCGCAAGAAAAGTCTTCACTGATGTACAGCCGCATATACTGACGGACAGACGGACTTTTAAAAATAAAGATACATTGCTCGTAAATCCCGTTAGTATATAACCCTAACTAACGTATGTAACCCTCGATCAGCGAGTGACACTCGCACTTGGCCGCTTTCTACAACGAACGTGGCCTTCATAAATATCCACGTAATTGTTGTATACAGATGCGTTACCCATCCTCACTAAAGTGGACCCCCAGAGTTGTATATCCTATCACAAATAAACTGTTTCTAGCCGCATTGTACACAAAAGAAAAGTTGATCAATGTTAAATATTTGGCCTCAAGTTTGTGGTATGATTGAATAAATACAAAATATATAATTGAAAAATTACCTTCGGGACTCCTTATTATATCCAAACATGAACTTATTATGGGCACTCCCACTGCGCCCGCAGGGAACTTAAGCGTCATTGTGTGTAGTCACAAAGTACAACAGTGAACAGAGCGTAATAACGTGATGGTCGACGTGAATATGATGACAGAAAACTGTGGGTTTAATGTTCTTATACTTGTAGCTATGCACTAAGTTACGCTTCACTGCCTAAATTAATTATGTAATTTCACGATGGGTCTTCACGGAGGATATCTTACGGGTAGTAGTGGACGCCCGTAACTCTGATCTCGGCAATTTAAGGATATCATCCAGGAGGAGTTTCTATAGTGTGAGGCCCAATACCGAACCCTGAGGACATGCCATTGTCGAAACCTTCCAAAGCGTGCGGTGGCCAATGATCGCTGCCCGGACTGTATGGAGGAAAACTCGTCCCACACCCGATTCACCCGCACATTCTGCAGTAGTGGATCAGGGAACCGCTGTGTCCCCCGTCCACTTCTACGGCCGTGGAATCTCGGACCTCCGTGGCCGATATTTCCCAAGCAACCGTTAAGTGCGCAATAGTGCCCCGCACCGGGGTCAGCGTCTCCTTAAAGGACGCGATGCCCGCGGAGTCTGCCATGGACGGTGACTTTAGGTCATCTCCAAAAAGACCCAGAAAAGGAAAAGGCAGCAAGCCAACTTCTTCTAATGGTTCTTCTAGCCCACCACCTCCGGCCCAAGCAGCCAAATCTCAAATTTTACCTCCGCGCCCAAAGCCAAGCCGGTCCCCGCGGCCAAACAAAATCTCCAATTAGTGGCACCCTCCGTCACCCGGCTGACGAACAGTAGTCCCTTCGAAAAGAACCCTTCGAAAGCGTGCCCCTCGCCCGCTTTGGTTGACCCGATGGACGCATCAATCGGACCCAAATCCGCCCCTAATGCGAAAAGCCCCCGCTTACCATAGTATATGATCTTACTGCCTGGAATTTCACTTTCAGTGCTTTAAATAACAAGGCCGTAACGTTCAAGAAAGCCAAGTCCGCCAAACACGGTGTCCACATACAAGTGGCTAACTAAAAACGACCACCACAAGTTAACGGGTTTCTTACAAGATGATAGGCTTAGAGACTCTCACTCCTACGCGATAAAAGACTAGAAGCTAGAACTAAGAATTGTCATTGTTTGAGCTCCCAAGGAATTCACAACAGTGGAGGTTAAAGCCAACCTCTTATTAGTATTCCGGTGTCACAGGTACATCGGTTGTCAAATACAAGAACAAAAATTATATTCAATAATGTTCTATGCGTCCCGCGCCTAACACCAGAAGGCAACGTCCCGGGCAGTGTCACAACTGCCAGCGATACGGACATTCCGCGTGCAATTAACTGCCACGCGCGGTCCCGGTGCTGTAAGTGCATGGGTGACCACCACATTAGGGACTATCCACGACCGACGAGCCAGGTGCAGTGCGAACAAAAAGAAGGCGAAGGTAGAGTAGAGCCCGGCTAGACCGAAGCCCTTCAAGGCTCCATGGAAGAAATATGTACCGGCTCCGCCCCGTCGAGACCCCCCGTAGGCACCACCTCAGACTTCTATGCCACTACAACCACCTATAGCATATAGCATAGCATCTCGGCCTCCGCTGCCGACATACATTCCTCCCCCACAGTTGTCCTGTGTGGAATTCCACCATGGTCTCTCTGGTCCGTACGCTCCACGCATAAATGATGTCAGGGCAAACACCGACCTCATTTTTTAAATGTAAAACCATCTCGACTCCGACGTAGAGGTTATAACGCCCTAGGTCACATACCTCGCTAAGGAAACGAACTCGATCGCTCTTAGCAGGAACAGAACCCTGGTTAGCAGGATCACGCAATTCGCTACGCCATTTAAATGGCTCCCACATCCAGAGTTAAACCCCGTTCCCTCAGGACAGTAACGTTCATTGCAAACGTTATCCGCAACAAAAAACTTGAGATTTGTGCTCTCTTAGAGAAACAAAATATCGACATCCAACTATTGCAGGAGACATTTTTAAAACCGTGTAACAGAGATTCCAAAGCCCTCAATTATCAACTAATTGGAATGATAGGTTGCGATCCCAAAAATGCTAATCTCTGCATACCAACCATCTCTGAAACCTATTTTACATAACGACTTAAAAACGCTAATAGACCTGGATCCATCAGTAAATTATAGCCGGCAACTTCAACAGTCGCCATGCCGACTGTGCGGATATCCGTACGACCCCTATGGTACAAGGCTCGCTAACATCATCTACACAGAACAAATTGTGCCACTATCCCCACCAGGACCGATCCGTCCTGTGCCCTAGTTTTCTAGATTTCGCCCTCGTGAAAACCGTCTCACTCAACGTCAGTCGGAGTGAGACGTTACACGAGCTAGACTCAGAGCACAGGCCATTAGTATTCGACTTTGGTTCCCATGAAAATGTTGTTTTCACTAAAACGATTATCGACTACACCGTTCTAAAAGTACATTTAAATATTTTTTTATCGAGTGTAATACCCAGTACGATAGACCCTGGTGATGCTGTCATCAAGGTAGACATCCATTTCACTAACCATATCTGTATCACAATCGAAAGGTCTACCAAAGACATCATAACGACCCACCAGAGTCATTTTGATCTCCCGGAAGATATAAAGTACTTTTTTCGCATCAAAAACTGTGCGAGACGTGAATACGACTGGCGTCCGATGGTAAAAAACAGGACCTTCGACTTCTCGAAAGAGAAGTAAAAGTCGGTATCGCTTCCTTAGTAGTATAACCCCTTCACTTGGGCCCCCGCGTGCAACTAGTCCCTTCTCACGTAGCGGAGGTACATTGGGAAGTAGAGCACCGTCTCTCTCTACCATCAGAAGGTAACTCCTCATCAAAGTGCTTAGAATCTTGCCAACCGTTTTAATAAATCTAATAGTGTGCATATTCCACGACCTCTACTCGAGCCGTCACTGCGCTCGCTGAAGTGAAGTGAAGCTGAAGAAGAAGAGAAAAGATGAGTATGCTTCGGTGGCGCAGCTGTCGGCGGCACTTGGCACATCAACGCTAGAAGCATCGTTGCCCCGGTAACCCTCTACGGTACAGAAATGCCCTGAGTAAATTCTGTGAAATATCGCGAAATTAATCTTGATCTTGTTCTCACCTTACATACCCCATTACCCAATAAACGCTGAAAGTAAGATGTCTCTTAGAAACAAGCTACGCTCTACAAAGTCAGTATTCGTCCGATACTGTCATATTCCAACGTAGTGTCTATTCACGCTGTGAGAGGTATGTACCTCTTGCAAAAAGTACAAAATCGCTTCCTGCGAATGGCCACCGGTTGTCCGTGGTACGTACGGAAACTCAAACCTACACGAGGGCTTTGAATTGCCCTCTATCAGAGGATACTTCAAAGACATATCAACTGAGTATTACGATCGATACCTGGACTATTACCATAAATGAGATATGTTTATTTGCTGCCAGTAATTTTAAGACAAAATATCATATTCCCATATGCCATCCCTATAGATTACAATTTTTATTATTAGCTAAGGTAATGGCACATAATACCGCTATAAATTGTAATAATTTGCAGATAAATTCAAAGATTAATGCTTTAATGAATGACCTCTACAATTTTATTTCTTCTTTTATGTTACGTGGAATCTTTTAGTTTTAACATTTAATTTTTGGTATTTATTTGAAGTTGATTATTATTTTATTTTTTTCACTAGACAACGTCTGATGTTACCGAGGTCGAATTAAATATTGTGGTGAAGTTCCGCTGCTACTAATTACTGAAAAACTTAGTAAAATGTGTGCTCATATCTGTTACCTCAAGTTACTCAAAATACGAAACCATAATAGGTGTTTTATTTTTAAACTTGAACGTTTGGCTTAGGATAAATCCATGGGCTTTGTAGGATTTTTGGCAAATAACCTTTAGGTGTTCGATGTGTCCGAGAAGAATCAAAAAGTAATCTTAAATCGCGAATGTTATTAACTCGAGTCTGCGTATTATCCTCTGTACTGTATGGATATATTAAACCGGTCTACGAGATCGAATGTAGCTCAGCATTTTGCATTTACATATATTAAAGATTAATTGATTTATCCGGGTTCCAATGACTGCACCAGGCAAATCATTTATCATGATAAGGAATAACACGATAGGTCATAAAATGCTTCCTTGGCTTACACCAGAATTAATTGAATACGGACTCCACCGAAATTGTCCCAATTGCACATATTATACGCGACCAGATAAATAACTGACACTGTTCGTGAAACAAAACTTCCAAAATTTAAACAAAAGTACTTTTTATTAACACAGTCAAACGCTTTTTGAAATTTTTGAAAACTAAAATATGCCACGTCAACTTGCTTTCTCTGATCTAACCATTTAGCCATTGAACGTGTGAATTAGAATGTGAAAGTTACATATTGCAGATAAAATAGAGTGGTACTATTAACAAACACATACAGTACTTAATAAGGTAGGGAAGGATACAGTCAGGTCCCACCGCCGAGTGAGTTTTGAGACTTTCCACCGAGGTTTTAATGTCAGATACATGAGTTGTGGATACCCGCGAAGAAGATATATCAGACTCTAAGTACATTCTGTTCACATTAAGATCTGGCTCACTAGGTATGTAAACACAAAAAAAAAATGAAATAAGCTACGAAGGCCATTGCCTTGCATTTGCCACTTGCCTTGCCATTGCAGCCTAAAAATCTGATACTATTCTCGCATCAGCCTCTTAATCTCTGCGCGTACCACTAGAAGAACTTGCTGTTCTACAAAATCCTAACACTTCGATGGATATTCTTTTATATTATTTATATTCTAAAAAGAATATATAACTTCAATAGGCGCTATTAATTAAATGTATTACTTCAGTCTTTAATATTAATATATTTCTTTTTTGAATTCCAGAACATGCTGTTTACATTTTTTAAATGAAAGTACTTACTTTTAATTTCGCATATTATTTCAAGTATAAACAAAAAAGATAAGAAAACGGCGAACTGTTATTTATATGTTTCCTCTTGAGAACACACGCACTTGGACATTCGTAACTTTTATCATAAAAGGAATCAAACGCGTCATCGACATTCTTATACTCGTAAAGGCCATCCCAGTGTAACGCGTGAAGACGGCAGTAAAGATCTGTTTTACGAAAATTCCAGCCTAGATCAACAGATCTTCTCATTAGGGCTGTTTATTATAAGACAACGATTAATATTGGAGCGTGGATTGGAGGAGGCTATAACTATCAATATGTTACCCGATGGATGAATATCGTTTACGCATTTACATAGCAGCAGATCTAACATACCTCCAAATGTATTGACGACAGTATTTATTTGATTCAATGCACAAAACGATAACATATATTACATTGCAAGATAACATTTTTTACGCATAGATTTTAGGTTAAAATCGCAAAATATTTAGTATTTTGCATATCTATTGCAAATATCTTCTAGGAGTTGAATAATATTGTAAAAAAAAAAAAATCATCACTAGAGCTAGGTGGCACACATAGAACACAGCAAAGTATCGTTAGAAAATACTTATTTTGATAAGTGCAGGGAATATCTGAATAGTATTACTTATGTAACATATAAACTTAGACTTTGTTAGAAGGTAGTCTTAGTGTAGAATTAGAAGCTTAGCTCTACATGAGATGTGATAACTTTTAACAATGTGAGAGTTCTTGGCAATATGAAAATGTTTTTGGTTGAATATTTTATTTCTCTTATCTGTGATAACGTTACGTTTCGCTGGAACGACTTCATGTCAATATCAGTGTTTTTGTCTAATCAATACCTTTCATGCTGTGACAGACTCGTGCTGCCAACATAACACCTCCCCAGCCAAAGTCGTTAACCCGATCTTTCCATGATACTAAATAACTACTAGGGAACACCTCTGAATCACTTACGCTACTAATTATAAAAGTTTCAGGCAATGCAAATAAATCATAGTTTCACACATAACGGACGTTTTACAAATATCCTATTTGAACCGTAAACATTTTGGTAAAATATTCTGACAGATTTTAATTTACGCAACTGTTTTTGCGACTTTTTCGTGGCGAAATCCACTTCGCCATAGTTTAATAAGGACTTGCTCAGTGGCCGGGAACATAGGTTTCCAAATGGATGGCTGACTTTATTATGAGTTAGGGTTCAAACGAACAGGAGGGTTGTGACTACCGCCGCACATAGACATCTGCACGACTAGGCGTCTTACAGATGTGTTGCCGGCCTTCAAGAAATAGGTATGCTCTTTTTTGAAGGCCTCTAAGTCGTATGGGATCGGATATACCGAGGGAGGCAGCTGGTTCCACAGTACAGTTGAGCACGATAAGAAGTGGTGTTTAAACCGCACTGTTGTTGATTTACGGACATCAAGGTGATGGGCGTGGAACTTGTAGTTCTGTCGCGATGTTCCTAGATAGGATTCTGCTGCTGGTATTTAGCGGAACACTACCCATAGAAGATAGGTAAAAGACGCACTGTACCGACATCTCTACGTAGGAACGAAGAATCGAGCTGGCCGAATATAACTTGGTCGTCCACGATTCGAGTCGCTCTACGTTGTATGCGGTCAAATGAAACGAGCCGATATTGCGGGCACCCTGCCAACAGGTGGGAGCAATACTCCATATGAGGTTGGACCTGCGCCTTGTAAAATTGCAGCCGATGGGCTGAAATGAAATATTGCTTCGCCCTATTGAGCACGCCCTGCTTCTTTGAGGAAAATTCAGCTTTCGTTTCCTCTGACCGTTACTTGATATATCGACACCAAGTATTCCGATACAGGCTGATGCCAATAGGTTGGAGTTCTGAAAATGAGGAGATGCGACGAAGGGTGACTCTTTAGCGGTAGACGCGCAAACTTGTGTAATGTCGGGGTTAAATTTGACTAAATTTTCAGCTCCATTCCGAGACTTTGATTAACAAATCCTCGACTTCAGACCCAAGCCTGTTCCGATACACGTTGATGTGTTCCCGGTAAATGTTGGCACAGCCAGTGTATAGAGCGTCCCCAGTGCTATTATCTGTGTAACAATGAAAGCCACTAGTTTGCAGAATGTCATTGGCAAACAGCGTTGTAGACAGAGCGCAGCCTTGGGGAATACCAGCGTCGACAAATTTAAGGGCGGAGCATGCGCCGTCAACCACGACCTTCAAAGTCCTATTTGTCAAGGAACTGGTGATCCAACCGCATTATTTAACGGGAAGTCCGTATGAATAACGCTTCGAAAGGAGCGCTTTGCGCTAAACCCGATTAAAGACCTTCGCTACATCTAGACTAACCGCCAATGCTTCCTCTTTGGTTTCAACTGCCTCCGCCCGTCGGTGCCTTAAATAAATTAGAAGATTAAGGTGAAGAAAGGAAGAAGTGCTTTACGCACGGCACTCTGCCGGTACACAACATCCGACATTGAGTAAACACACCGCCGGTTTGTACGTGGAGTAGTTCCCTGACCATCCAGAAAGGAGTTCGACGCAAAAAGAGAGCCCAGAGTTTGGCTTTCTCTTTTGCGGCAGGGGCCAGCAATTCATCTCTCCGGTGCAAAGATGGGAGGGATGGTGCAAAGATGATAGAAAAATTCCCTAAAATAGGCCTTAGCGAGGGACCAGAATGGACGAGTTCTTGAGGGAACGCGAACTAGTCTTTAGCCAATTTTGCTTACGTACTCTGGCTTTGACTTGGCAGTAATTTTTTGAACGACCTGAAGGCAGAATTATATTCCTTCTTCAGTGGTCGGGTATTTTAGTCCGGTGTACTTGTTGTTGTTGCATTCATTTGGTGACACTTCAGTTCATGGCGAAGTGCCAACTTACAGGAGCATCCAAACCAAGGTTGCGACTTGCCGCCAATCAGTACAGCAGAGCACGGAATAAAAAGCTCCATTCTCTGAATCACCTCATCGGCGACAGACTCCGCAACGGCATGAGGGTTATCCAGCGAGAAGCAAATCTGCCGCCCTATGTAGGATGCCAAGAATGACCGCATCCCATCCCAATCTGCTGACCAGTGCCAGACGCAACAACGGCCTATAAAATCCGGCGGTTGTCTACGTCTAATCGACTCCTTATCAGGCAGTGTTTTGCCGAGCCCAAGGGATAATTGACGGAAACCACATAGGTGTCCTGATGAGAGGTAAATGGAATGTCCAACAGGGAGGGAGTGTGGTCTTCCACGTCTGGGATTCGCGTGGGCGATGATACCAATTGTGTCAAATTATACGCCAAAGGAAAGGTATGAAAAGATCCTCTCGCGTGATCGATAGTGCGTGAACAAAGCCAGTTGGCGTGGTGGGCGTTAAAATCAGTAAGTATCACGATCTCTGCGGTTGGAATTTCTTTCAGCACAGAATCTGTAGTCATTGTGTGCCTCTATGGTGTCGGCTCAAGGTGTCGGGTCTATTTCGGTATTTCCGTTATGTGATCTGTATAGGCACGCATAGACGAGGGGGTAGTCATCGCTATCTACACGCAGCCATAGGATGGATAAATCCTTGTCTTCAAGGTTGAAGAGGCGACGATAGCCAGCATCTTCTCCGATAAAAATACACAATCCAGCCCGTGGTATACATAATTGTTCTAATTTATTCCCTGGGTAGGTAAGGTAAGATGAATCAACCGGAGAAGTTATCTGCGTTTCCGTTAGGAAGAGTAAGATTGGACAACCCCCCAAGTTGCAAAAATCAACAATTACACTAGCAGGAGGCTCGAAGGCTCGACTTTTTCTTTCGTTTGCCCCCACTAAAGCGATCACAGAGCACAGAACTAACCCCCCTCCCCAGAATAGTCATAGAGCTGAGTAAAGTATGCACAGGCGTTTGTTTTCTCATAGACCTTGTAGGAGGATAGGTAATAGGATTTGAGGAATAATTAATTGGAAGTAGGTATGAATAAAAAATTTTTACTAATGAGATTATATCTGCCACTTTACGGCTTTCATATAGCGGCGGCATTTGGTGTCCTTTACATTTAATTTTCGACGTGACACTTATTTCGTAAGCGACTAAAGGTTTAATTTTGTCAATAAAAACTCTTAGAAATTATTTCAGGGTCGGTTATTATGCGGTTAGCAACTATAATTTGTGTAATGCTATGCTTTGGAGTATTTATTATTGTGTTATTAATAATATTCCATGCAGATTCCAATTTTAATGTTATAGCTGTTTTGCGCACGTTGAATTTGTGTTATGACTTTTTTTAATGTTTTCGAATACGCAATGAATTTATTTTTATTATATGTAGTGAGAAACTTCCTATATGTAAACAAAAGTATATAATTATAATAATAAACTTTTCGAGATCGGTCGTCTTGGCGTTCATTGTAGGAGACCTCCATGTCCAGAAGTGGACCGATAAGGGCTGATAGTGAAAAACTTTTCGCCGAAGATAATAATTAATGGTCACATCTTCTTTTATTTGCATAGGCCATTTCGTTGAATGGTATATACGAACTGACTACACAATAATAATACGTTTTTCGTGGATGACAACATTTAGTACTCGTTCATATAATTAAATTAAACAATTTTCTTGATTTAAATAATAAGTGTTAAATGAAGGTAAATTTTAACGACACTAAAATAAGCCACACGAATGTCAGCTTTACAATGTCCGCCGCGACCGATGCAAAACTAAACTCAAACTTATCTGTGCGCAAGGCACGCATATGCGTGTGACATTCGGGTGGCCGTCGATGAACTTACGTGCTTAAACTGGATCATCTCCTAATCTGCAATCAGGTAACGTTTGTTAAAACAAAGGAAACTGGCTTTGCATACGATTGCCAAACTGTTATTAAATCCAATGAAAAAATAATGAAGTGGTGATTTAATATTCTTCTGTCGCCAACGCCCTGGATTTGCATAGATTTTTATTGTTTTGTAAGGTGATCATTAACATAAATATGGTCACCGTCCCTATGTCCAAAGATCTACAGGTTGCGTCGCTTTTTAAATCGGCGCGATCACTCAACTCACAGCTTAGCGATTTTGGTAAAACCTTTCTACCCACACCCATAACAACACAGCAAATAAAATACCGTCCTTATATCAGCATTTCCATTTACTTTTCATCCGATGGAGGTAAAGTCCTTTACATGTGTGGCAAAATGCGATTATAATATTTTTCGAGAAAGAATTAAAAAGTGTACAGTAGTAACAATGCACTTTTTAGTTAAGCGGCGGTCGCTACAAGACAGTTCTGACAAGGTACTGACGTACGCGTTTAAAAGAAAGAGGTCGAAACACCGTCACCGATCTCCGGTAGATTGCATCAGAGATGTTATAAATTAGGATACTTAACTCATACTATAAAAACATCTGTCGTTTTTTATGCGGTCCACTTATCGCATTATACAGTACAAAAGTTGGATGACGCGCATAAGTTCGCGCCTGCAATAATGTTCCGTAATATAACATACTTGATGTCGATGAGGACCGACTGGATCCGGGACTTTTTTAACACCTAGTATATTTATTGTTAGTTATGTGTTTATCTATCAACAAAGTTTTATTTTTCCTATTTTAATCACGCCGCCCTCGTTTGAGAGAGGTATTTATTCAAATTAATCAAAATTATAAAGAATAGCAATAATACAAATTTATCTAGCTGCTGTTGTGTATCAGGCTGGAAACCTCGCCATAAATATTGTTGCAATTAAAATTTTACTACTTTAATATTACTTTTGAATTTGGAATCTGTCCGTTTTATAAGTTTCTCATGTGACGTTTCGATTACATTTTCTTATTTCCGTGCCAATACACTGCGTAACATTTTGTAATATAAAAATGGAGTGAGGTGATAGAGATAACCCAACCACTGTGATTGCATTATACAAAGTAAGTCTGGAGCTAAATGTAGTAAGATAAATAATTTGATGAAATCCTGTCCGAAAGCAGAAGATTTTATCTCGGTTCGCAACGTATAAAATATGCAGTTCATTTCTTAATTGTTAATTCAAAAAGGCATGGGTTGTTAAAATGAAAACATCTTATTTAGCGTTATGAAAAGGGAGGTCACAGAAAAAAATAGTTTACCAACGACAAGAAAACTCCGATTAAAATCAATGAAACGCCTATTTTCTACTTAGGGAGGAGATATTTATCCTACATTTTATAGGAGATATTTATGTAGGTCATTTATCCTACATAAATATCTCCTATAAAAATAAAGGTAATTTCAAAGCTTTAGACAAATCGTTAAACTGGACAGACGAATGATTTGGTAAAATTACTGGAGCTCAAAGAAATTGTGATGCTGAAACTTTCACTAACACAAAAACAATTAATGGCCGTCTATTGCCCTGATTTTCTTTAAAACATTAGTTGCGGTGTGACTAAGTTTATTTTTATTATTTATATGTGCTACGGCCAATGTTGAGCCTCGGGGAATGTCGTAAGCCTTACTGAACAATGTAGTGGCATGAATATTTCATTATGAATACGTACCCTACGAGGGTGGATTGAAAAATATTCGGCCTAGATAAGATAATGAACACATACTAAATCAGTTATCACCATCAAGTTCGATGCACTTTTACATCCCTCATTTAAAGCATTTAGACCGTTGGAAACTAATGATTCTTCCTTAGAGTCGAAGTGTGCGTATACTGCTGTCTTGACCTCGTCGTGTGTCCAAAATCTTTGACCTCCAAGGTGCTTTTTAGGTTAGGGTACAGAAGGAAGTCTGACGGTGCCAGATCAGATGAACAAGGCGGTAATAGTTCAAGGCCACAATTGTGGATTGCAGCCTTTGATTGCACAGACACGATGAACACCTGATGAAACAGGGCTTCTGCTGAATATTCCTGGACGTTTTTCTTTTATTTCCTCTCATAAACAACGTAGTAAGACACAATAATACTCGTAATATGAGTTTATAGTCCCTTTTCAAGATAATCAATCATAACGACATCCTTCGAGTCCCAGAATACTAAAATCATTGCCATATGTGCATAGACGGATAAATAGGCTGTATACTGCAGTAAGATAATAATTGTTTATGAGATAATATTTATTTGCAATAAATATTTGAATAACTGCATAGATAATTA
>JAFELO010002958.1:36108-84079 GCA_017140195.1 Eumaeus atala
AACTACAAACATTAAATAAAATAATAAAGCTCTTCTAAATGGAGCTTTCTATTGTAGTAATACGAGACAATAAGAGAACTACACGCCATTGCCATTGACATGACTTTGTGTACAGAAAAGTAGTAGTATATGGACGAACTAGTGATTCAGAATATATTAAACATTTCTTACTTTTTTTTTAATTATTAATTTATTATAACACTTACATTATTTCCACAGTTTATACAATATTTTCACAAAACCACTTACATGGTTTGACTGTGAAAGAGAAAACAGTTTCGCTTAGAACTAGAATATATGCGAAAAAAATGGCAAAACAAAAAGTTTATATTTAAGTTGGACCAAATTACACACTTACTATCAACCAAGATTGGTTCAGTAGTTCGCGTGGCTATGGGTATATATTTTCCAAACATGAAATTTTTATATACAATGAATGCTTTATTGGATTTATAAATTATATTCATCAAACATACACACAGACCCACATACACAAATACCTGCACTCGAACACACACATACACATACACACAGACCCACATTCACATCGACCCACATACACACATACCTGCACTCGAACACATACATACACATACACACAGACCCACATACACACATGCGTGCACTCGAACACATACATACACATACACACCGACCCACATACACACACACCTGCACTCGAACACATGCATACACATACACACAGACCCACATACACACATACCTGCACTCCGACACATACACACCGACCCACATACACATACACACAGACCCACAAACACACATACCTGCACTCGAACACGTACATACACATACACACAGACCCACATACACACAGACCTACACTCGAACACATACATACACATACACACAAACCCACATACACACCTACCTGCACTCGAACACATACATACACATACACACAGACCCACATACACACAGACCTACACTCGAACACATACATACACATACGTGCACATACTTATTGTGCACAATATAGGATGCAGTACTGCATTCTTTCATTCAACTTAAAGTAAGTTAAGCATATGTTTTCTGAGCTTGGAAGCAAGTATAATTTTATGTGGTGCCTGATTTATATCCACAGGCAAGGTATTCAGTAAATATGGAATTTTTTTTCTACCGTTCGACCTTCCTACTTCCTACTCTGGGTACCTGAAACTTGCCCGTGGATACATATCTAGTTCCATGTGTATGATTTACCAGTGGGTATTGGCCGTGATTTCTATGGCCGTTTACCAGAATTAGGTATTTATGTTTTATGCTGACGGGATGTATGTTACATATTTTAAATAGTTTACAGTAGTTTTCTTTACAGCTACTTTTAGTTTTTTTTATTGACAATTAATTTTTGGGAATCTTAATTGTAATTGTTCATGTTTCTGCAAATAGCTTTCAAATGTGCGTCAAGTCCGTAATTCAATATAATCTATTAATGACCTGTATAAACATTTTAAAGTACTGGTAGAAACTTGTTTTTAAATGGTAAAACTTACAGCCTTAGCTTATCACATAGATAGTTTACATGGCTTAGCCAAGAAAAATTTACATCTATTCTCACCTCCAGGTAGGTAAAATAACCAGTTTTTTGTATGCCTTTACAAGAACAGTTTTTATAGCTGTTGTGAAAACAATTATAAATATGTGTAACCAGTGTTGGGTGCACATCTAATTCATTTGAGTGCAGGTAAGGTGAAGTTATTATCATATAATTTGTCTGGTCAGAATTTAAGATTACGTTATTATCATGAGACCATTTCAATATGTTATCCATATCTAATTGTACAAGGTGATATATTTCTGCGAGATCATTTCCTGCTCGTAGTATACACAGATCATCAGCAAACATGTGAGCTGCGCTATGCTGTGGCACTCTGCACAGGCTCTTCACGTGCCTCACCACGGTACAAGCCTTGTCGTGGCGGTGGGGCTCAGTAGCCTGGGGTGATCCGGGACACCTTGGGCGAAGCTAACTGAACCGAGGAGGCGTATTCTCTTTGTACCCCTCTTATAAGAAGAGGGGACAAAGGAGCAAATATACCATGAGGCGGCGCTATTGCGTACGGGGCAAGGGGCGAGGATGGAAACCTCACCTCAATGCACTGTCCCAAAGTTGGTGGGGTTGTCCTGTGTTGCGGACAACCCCATCTATGGAGGTGGTGTCGGTCCCTTAGGGGGCTAACTTGCGCTGTCGCTAACATTAGAAGTAAGCCTTTCAAAAAAGAAAATCAACACGGCACTGCTCGTTCGTAAAATGATGACGTAGGTAAGTGCGTTGATTAATTGGGTACAAAAATATGTTAGTATAGTTTTTTAAATCTGAATATTGATTAGTTTAAATTATCGGTAATGGATATAATATTTAAACTATATCTTTAATACAATTATCAGGTAGGTAGGTACATCTATAAAAAAGGTTTTATGTGGTGTAATTACCACTCCGCGGTGAAATCAAATTTGATTATTAGCAGACGATACGAAAAAATTAGGACCTTATTTCTTACATACACTACGCGCAATGTATCGTGGTACCCAGCCTGGGCATGATCAGTCGCGGCGGCGGCGGCGACAGCAGCGGCGGCAACAAAAAAAATAGCCTTGTCTAACTACAGATGCTGATGATGCAAAGTGTCACGTGGCCGGCGTGATTGTGCGACGGCCACGTGATGCTAGACTCGCACCCCGATGGGATGCCATAGGACCGGACAAACAATACAGGAACGGCGACATAAATGGCTACCTGCAGGGTGATAAGTGCGTCATCCAAACCAAGGTTTAGACGCCGCGAGTGCGTGGCCTACGCGCTTAGGTCCTCTTCGATTTCTAAGTGGCTGCCGACACGACAGTTGTGCCCGAAAAGTTCTCACACGACTTTCGTCTGACGGCGATCTCGGCGGTCCATGGACTGTCGGCCGAGTGCCCTATCGACGAACGACTGGGCGTGATCGTGAAACGCGATCCGTGTCGCCGCTCACCATGAATGACAAGAATGCCAACATCGACGGTGACGTGTACGGCGTCTACGAGTATACTGTGGAATCGCGCGCGGCCGCCGACGAGATACGGTGCGGCCTCCATCCGCGCAATTCTATGATTCTCAAGACGAAAACACCAACGCGTCTGTCTCTTTCATTAACACACGTGTTTTACATGCAGGGACGTCTCCATCTATTGTCGCCACGATTCGCATCATAGACGTGGCGCCCGCCTAGTACGCTTTCTACGATACAAGAGAGGACGAACAACACGACCGGTTTCGCCATCGCTACATGCCCGAAGCGCATGCCGAGATGGCCACTCACGTAGGATCTGACGCTGCATACGAGCTGTTCGACGAGATCAACGCGCTGGTGGTGCGAGTCGCGTGAGTGAGGTTAGTTTTGTACACGTTGGGTAACTTCCTCAGACTTGCGAACCTTTGTGTCGCATCACCGCCAGCGAAGCCAAATCGAACCTAACCGCGTACGCGTCACTAATTGACAAATCGCACTCGATCGACGGCACGTCAGCGTTGATGGTACCGTCACAACCACTAGTGCGGCAGCCACCGCCTCCCCAGCGGGACTGCGAAGATTATGAGACTCATTAGGGATATGGCGGTGTCGGCGATGCTCGTGCCGCGTCTCGGTTACATTGTTGAAGTCATACTCGACGTGGAACGGTCTACAGCTATAGTTAATAGTCGCGATGTGGGCGCACCGGACGCATTCCAACCCACGGGTCGGATAGTCTGCACGACAGACGTCGAGACTGGTCGATGACGACGGCCGCGGTGATCGCCGTTCCTTGCTACGGAGACGTTCTAAGTTACAGAAACAACGTACACAAAAACATCACTGACCATTGCATGAAGGTTTACAAGGACTCGTGAGTGCTTGTTTCAAAAGAAATGGTAACAATCTAACATGTATAGGTGAGGGGTGAGGTTTTGGCCTGATTGCAATTATGATATCGCTTCTTACTACGCTGAGGAACTCAGGAGGGGGTCAAGATAACACAGGTTTTACTAATGATAATTCTCATTCTATAAACAGTGTAAAATGTCAAAATTACTCAGATAAATCAAAATCTTGGTACATAGACTTATTAACAAGAGAAAAAACTATTTAAGCAGCTTTGGACACAAGGGCTGATATAAATATAATGTCTTTGAAAGTCTACCAGTCTCTAAGCATGGAGGTTAACAAATTTATAAATAAGAAATGTCAAAACTTTAGTACCTATGCTAGTCACGTAAGTATTATCTGTGATGCCAATGGTGGCCACAGGACTGAGGATTCCCATAAGTTTTGTCACTAACATAAAATGTAAGTATACTGTGAATTTATTATATCAAATTCAGATTGTAATTATCCCACTGAATCGTCAAGCTATCATTTGTCTACCAACTGTATCAAACATGGGCTCATTATGAAAGCATCCACTATAAATGAATCTGATATTTGTGATACATATGCGGTCGGACTTGCGCCTTGTAAAGTTGCAGCCGATGGCCTGGATTGAAGTACTGCTTCGAACTATGGAGCACGCCCAGCTTCTTTGCAGCTAACTTAGTTTTCGTTTCCAAGTGACTGTAGAACTGAACGTTACTCGATCTGTCGACAAAGTATTCCAGTACTAGCTGAGGCCGATACGTTGGTGACGATGATGATTTCCAGAAGGAAACGAGGAGATACGACGAAGGGTGACTTTTTAGCAGTATACGCGCAAACTTGTGTCTTATGGGGGTAAAATGGGACTAAGTTTAGTCACCACCATTTCGAAATATTGGACAACAAATTCCCGACTTCAGACATAAGCTTGTTCCGATACTGTTGACGTGTACCCGGGAAATATTGACATGGCCAGTGTATAAAGCGTCCCCAGTGCTATCATTTGCGTAACAATGAAGGGCACTAGTTTGCAGCATGTCATTGATATGCAGAAGAAACCGTGTAGGAGACAGAACACAGCCTTGGGGATCACCAGCATTGTCAAATTTAAGGGCGGAGTATGCACCGTCAACCACGCTTTTATGCTGCGATTTGTCAAGAAGCTAGTGATGCAATAGCCTAATTTCCCGTGAAGTCATTATGAATAAAGTTTTGAAAGGAGTGATTTGTGCCAACCCCGATAAAAGCCCTTCGCTACGCCCGTACTAACCATCAATGCCTCCATCTTGGTTACAACTGCTTCCACCAATCGGTGCATTAAATAAATAAGATCACCAGCTGAACGTCTACGGCAGAAACCGTATTGGCAGTAACTAATTACTTGATGATCTTCCAAGTATTGTAAAAGCTGGCAGCAGATAATAGATTCCATAATTTTGGAAGACAAAGAGGTTATCGCAATAGGTCGGTAGTTGGATGGGTCGGAGCGGTCACCTTTTTTAGAGACCGGGTGCACTAAAGCCGTCTTCCAAGAGCTGAGAGCTTCCAGGAGAATTGGAAGAGGCGCATCAATAATAGAGCCAAATCCGGAGCACATTTTCGCAGCACAATCGGAGCGATGCCGTCGGGCCCACTCGACTTATGAGTGTCCAGGGAAAGAAGTGCTTCACGCAAGGCACTCTGCCTGAAGATCATTTATTTATTTATTTATTAGTATAAGAGCATACCCGAAGAGACACTACAGTTGTCTAATTCGTCTCAACGGGCGACATAAAAACACAATTTAACACACTTTAATTAACAATAGCAATTCATTTATAAAAATTTGCTTTACATTTACCATCGCTTATATACTACTTATTTTCTAATGTTGGCTTAATTCTTTTTATAATCTGAAGCGGCGAGTTGTGAAATACGTCCAGATCGTTATTATTTTGTGTAAGATCGTTAAGCAGCGTAGTGCGCGAGGCAGTGACGCCTGCCTGCCGCCCTGTAGAACCGTATCGCGGAATGCTTCCGACGATGAGTGTAGAGTTATTTTTACTGCCTTGGATTACTTTTATTATATGAAGTAGTGTAATGTTATGCCTTACTTCTAATCTGTCATATCCCACCATCCCCAGGAGGAAAAAGCTTGGGTATATATTAGGATAACCTACTGAACACCCGTGCGGCTTTCTATATAGCCAACGAATAAACTTTCTTTGAAATTTTTCAATCATTTCAATATATTTCGTTTCATATGGACTCCAAATAATTCAATTATTTTCTAGTTCGCTTCTCACATAAGCGTTATTATATAGGAGTTTTATGCCAAATACTGCTTAATATGTAATAAATGTTGTGCCTGCACACACAAACCCCAGAGTTCTGTATGCATGATTACAAATATCCTGAATGTCTGTAGAGAATGTTAAGTCTTCAGACATGTTACTACCTAAATCCCTGATTGTGGCTATTCGTAATAAGCTGTGTCCCCCTACGTGGTAATTTACAGATATTGGTACAGACTTCGGAGTAAAAGTAATTACTGCACATTTTGCTTTATTGAAAAATATATTATTGAGGTTAGACCAATTAAATACTTTGTCAATATCAGATTGTGGCATCTGTGCATCCGAATAACTTTTAACTTTATAGAAGAGCTTCAAGTCGTCTGCAAATAACTTGCACCTAGCGTGTTTAATTACATTTGGTAAATCGTTGATAAATATGGGAAACTGTACAGGACCCAAATGACTTCCTTGACTTACGCCGGATAAGTGTCATATGGTTCCGAGCAGGGTCCCTCAAACTGAACGTGCTGTCGCCGGTCTCGCAGGCAACTGGCGAAGAACTTGAGCAGAGACGGGGTTAAGCCGACCAATACGAACTTACTGAGAACTATGTCATACAACGAACGCGTAGCGAAAATCAAAGTAAGCCGCATTGACCTGCGCCCCATCACCTGCAGCTTCTGTTACACATGTCCAGAGTGATAACAGACTAACGCTCGTGGAACATCCCGCCCGGAAACCGTGCTGAACCTCGCAAAGTTGACGCTCGACTTGTTGCCTTATGCGATATCTTAAAATTGACCCAAACAATTTATCAAACACTGATAATACCGCTATATGTCTAAAATCTAAAAATGAGAGCTCACAGGAAATGTTGCACAGCCTAAATGAATCCCCCCGACGTATTGGCCTTAGTATGAACCTAAACAAGACAAAGGTCATGTCCAATGAACACGTTTACCCTAGGCCAGTCAACGTCGATGGTGCTATTCTCGGAGTCGTAGATGAATACGTAACACCTCAGGCAACTATTCCAATTAGGTAGAGATAACTTCGAGAGGGAAGCCCATAGAAGGATTCAGTTGGGTTGGGTAGCATTCTGGAAGCTTCGTCATATTCTCATGTCTCCTATACTGCAGAGCTTGAAAAATAAAGTCTTCAACCAATGCGTTCTCCCCGTGATGACCTATGGCGCCGAAACATGGCCTCATAATTTCGGTCTGGTACGCAAGTTTTCGGTAGCTCAACGGGCTATTGAACGTGCTATGTTGGATGTTTCTCTGGCCGACAGAATTCGCAACGAAGTCATAAGGCAGAGAACTAAAGTACCAGTCTGCGCAGACACACCTGCACTATAACATGCCTCGTTTGAGTTGCAAAGTTGGCTAGTATGTATAGAGACGGACGCACTCGCCAAAACTCGGTCATGAGGACATTATTATTATTATTATTGATGGTTTAGTAATACTATACCATTATAGATAATGTTGAAAATAGGGAGCACGTGCTTGTGATGAAATTTGTGTAGTAAGTAATATTACACTTCCTCAAAGTCTCTTGAACTATAATTAACTAATGAATTAAAGACAAATAAGAGGCTCCATGAACACACAGAATGCGTCCATGGGGCTTTTTAGCTATCTTAAAAAGATTATGCAGCGTTAGGGTTACGATCAAATCAAACTCAATACAAGTGATATAGTTATTACATTTCGAATAATTCCATTGTCTACACAACTTCGGCAATAAATAATTAATAAATGATTACAGTAGCACGTTAACGCCATCATATCACGATACGTTTGATCGTGGCGATTCAAATGATTCAAAAGCGTGTAGTATTAATCTAGAAAATAAACATAATAATATTATAAAAGCAATGAAACAAATTTAAATCAATTCAAAGTTGTGAAATATTTATATTTTTTAGGTCACGGAGGAAGTCACGTAATTCCTTTGAGTGCCAAAGTAGCAACCTCAAAAAAAATCACAACGAAACGAAATTTATGTGGACAGATATGTGTACTCATACAATGCTGTACATATGTTTGCAATTGCGATAGACGTATCTAATTGATAACCTCTTTGCTTCAAATCTATTAACAATTCAATTATGATTGTCCAATACAATGTCGACTTCACAGAGACACGAACTAGTTTTACCACAATAACTAACAGAATTTATCGCGGTTTATTAAAGTATTTATCTTCTTCAGCTTATTTAAATGGGTACTTATGCTATAATATGTAAAATTCGCGAAAATGTGGGTAATAGTATTGCACACAGGTAAGGCACCAACCACAATCAGGGGTTTCTGGTGTCTGATTCGTATTCAATGACTGTGATGAGCAGAAGACGGGTCGCGTGACTCCGTTGCACAAACGAATACCGATCACTTTCGAGCATGTGCTCATAACTTATATTTTCATTCGGCAGTACTTCGGACACTAGTGCATGTTAAGTGGCGTCCAATACAATGTATCAGCTGTTTTTATAAAGGGATCAGCGTGACACGTCCACATCACGTGATGCTCACACAGTCACGCCCACGTGCCCGAGCGCGGCGGATAGGCGCTGCAACTGCGCACGCAGGTCAGCGGGCGTGGCGCCTCGCCGCGCCGCTATCACCTTGAAGGCGTTCAGGTACTCTAGCTCCGAGAACTGAGGACCCTTTTCACGCACGGTCCGGATGATCTCCTGTGAGAAAGAGTGATATAAAAAAGAAACAGAATAACACTCGTGACACGTCACGTATACCTGAATGAGGGCAAAATCGTATCGTATATCGTATGACGTAAGCCCTTGATAAACATCTCTCTATAAATCGATAATGACTAAAATCGCGCAGAAGTTATTTTCTTGCTAAACAACTATACTTTTTTCGCTATAATATATGCGATAGTTTTTTTTAATAGAAAGTAAATGCAAATTGTATTCTCTTTTAAAGTTCAATAATTGTTAACCCGGAAAATCATACCAATAAATAGTTAGTTAACAATTGTATATTTTTTATTTTTTAGTAAATAAATCAAAGGCATCGTTTCACGTGTCAAGTGATCCCTGACACCGATCTGCAGCTGACATCATACTTTGCAAACACGGAAACAATATACTATGCTATATAAACACTTGCCAGACCGTTGTACCCCTAAGTCAGTACTACACCACAAACATATGTCTCACTTCGGGGTCGCTCGCCAGCAGCTAAATATATGCGTGCGGGGCGTGCTGCCCGTCATGTGGCAGCGCGAGCGTGGCCAGACAGTAGTGAAGCGCCGCCAGACGCGCCCCGCCACCGGAGACACTCCCGGCCGCACTCCCGCCGCGCGGCTGTCAGTACTACACCACAGACATATCTCTCACCTCGGGGTCGCACGCCAGCAGCTGCATATACGCGTGCGCGGCGTGCAGCCCGTCGTCCGGCAGCGCGAGCGCGGCGAGACAGTGGCGCAGCGCCTCCAGCCGCGCCCCGCCCCCGGAGACTCTCCCGGCCGCACTCCCGCCGCGCGGCTGTCAGTACTACACCACAAACATATCTCTCACCTCGGGGTCGCACGCCAGCAGCTGCATATACGCGTGCGCGGCGTGCAGCCCGTCGTCCGGCAGCGCGAGCGCGGCGAGACAGTGGCGCAGCGCCGCCAGCCGCGCCCCGCCCCGGTTACACTCCCGGCCGCACTCCCGCCGCGCGGCTGTCAGTACTACACCACAAACATATCTCTCACCTCGGGGTCGCACGCCAGCAGCTGCATATACGCGTGTGCGGCGTGCAGCCCGTCGTGCGGCAGCGCGAGCGCGGCGAGACAGTGGCGCAGCGCCGCCAGCCGCGCCCCGCCCCCGGTTACACTCCCGGCCGCACTCCCGCCGCCCGCCTGCCAGCGCCAGACCACCGCCGCCGACATCATCTCACCGAGACCATTCATTATGTACTGAGAAGAGATGATTATATTCTAGATCCAATAAACGCTCGAAATTGTCATTGAATATACGAATATTGATTTGCGTCGATCTCTTCTAGTCGCTACCACCAATATAGCAATAGTAATTGCATTCGTCCTTTTAAAAAAATATCCGGTTGGCAGTGTGTACAAGTGGCAGAGGAACAATCTGATGAACGCACATATGTAGCCATGGAATTACTCAATCAAATTAAGAATGAGTGAACGTAATGGATCCCAGTTGTATGCGGGTTGATTCGTCAATTAAATAAGCATAAGTGTAATAATGTTTAGATAAACGCATAAATAAAACCATTAAAACGACTTAGCCGAAGCTCCGGCACCACCGAAGATGCGCGCGGCCACTGTGTAGTGATGTGGCATTGTCCGGCCTACAATCATCAGTAAACCCAAGAACGAGTGAATGATCTTTACCGCTAGCGCGTCAGGTCGCAGCGCTGGCGCGGCGCGTTCGTGAAATGCGAGTAGGCGGTGAGCGAGGCGCGCGGCGCCGCCCGCCTCCTCCGCGCCCGCAACGGTGCCTTCACCTTCCTCTTGACCGAGGTAATGGAAGCACTCGATACGAAGCTGTAACATGAAATATCGTGATTTTGCATTATTTGTATTTCAGACCCTACTCTACATACCTAATACGTTCTACGTAATTGGCGACGTTTTACATTTCTTTATAGTTAATTAATTATTTAAAGTTATGCGAAACTTTTAATAATTTTTACTTAAAGTTTCTACTTCTACCAGCAGACACATGCATATAAGTACTTGTTTTTTAAAGTCTTATCGAACGACAATGACACTCACCTCCAAATGTAGAAAGAGCAGACACTTGTGCGCGATCTCGTCAAACACCTCCGCCGCAGCGCTGACGTCACGCACGAGCTGCTCCGGTACCTTCAGCCCACTCCCCGCTCCGCTCGCTCCGCCTCCTGTGCCACCCAGCTCCGCCGGTAGCGTCTGCACTTTGGCGCTCAGCCACGACTGACAACATATTGATATACTTCTTGCACAGTAAGCAGTGGTAGTTTTACAGTTAGAAAGATAAACTCGAACAACCTACTACTGCACCTCTCTCAAACAAATAAGCTACAAAACCGTACATTTCATTTTGACGTACCAAACTGATGAATTGACGCTCAACAAGTTGACAGAATTTTGCATGATATGCTGTGTGCCTGGAGATCGTGATCTGTTCCGCGGCCTTCGTTTATGCCTCTACACAACGTGTCAATATAAAGTTGCGCGCGAAGTGCACAAGCCACTGGCTTCGATCAAAGTTGTGTTAGAGCAGTTGAACCGACTCACCATGCTCTCACACAGCACCGCCAAGTCGACGAGTGCGTCGATGTCGGCCACCACCTCCCGCGCCGCGATCTCACCGTCGCCCAGGCTGGAGCCTAAAATTTCTGCCTCTCGCTCGTAAGCCTGCTTGAGTTCCTAAAATAAGAAGCAGACTCACTGAGAGACCGAATAAAACTGGAAAATCCAATATTTTAATCATCATCATTATCAGTCCTTATCCGTCCACAGCTGGACACAGGCCTCTTTCAATGAACGCCAAGACGACCGATCTCATGCTACTCGCATCCACCTCGGACCGCCTATTGCACGGATATGTCTTCCCACCTGAACGATCGACCAAACTTCGTTTTCTTAAACGCGACCTCCACTCCAGAGCCTTACTGGCCCATCTGCCATCTGTTCTTCTGAGTGTGGGACCAGCCTATTGCCACTTCAGCGAGCCTATTCGTCGCGTGATATCGGATATTTTAGTTTTCTGCCTTATGACTTCGTTGCGTTACTATCGGCTTCCTTCTCGAAATTATATCTACCTAATTGCAATAGATGCCATCGACGTTGACCGCCCTAGGGAGAACGTGTTCGTTGAACCTTTGTCTTGTTCAAGTTCATGCTAAGGCCCATACGTCGGGAGGATTCATTTAGGCTGTGCAACATTTCCTGCAAGTTCTCCAACGATTCGGCCAACACAACGATATCGTCGGCGAAACGAAGGTGTGAGAGGCACTCGCCGTTAATACTTATGCCGCATTCTGCCCAGTCTTAAAGACGACCTCCAAAGCATTAGTGAACAGTTTCGGGAAAATAACAGCCTCCTGTCGCACTTCTCAATGCAATTGGATTGTCCTTGTTTGACCACCCGGAATAAGAACGGACATAAAAGCAGTGTCATACAATGCTCTCAGTACTACGACGTATCGCCAATCGACCTGGCATCGCTGTAAACCTTCTAGAATAGCCCAGGTTTCGACAGTCCACACAGACAGTCCTTTGTGGACTGTGAGAAAGATTTTGACTCAATTTTGACATTTTAGCAAGGCACAGCGGTTGATTGTACTCATGTATATCTTAAGTTTACGTGAATGTTATTCATAACGATTAAACTACTTTTACAGATTTTATCGCGGTTTATTTAATTATTTATCTAGCCCGACGTTTCAGAAGGTTTACAGCAACCATGGCCACGAGTGGATTGAGATGACAGATGTCCTGATGTACCAAGTTTTTAAAAGTACCCGAGGAATTAAGATTTTAGTTGTTCCGATTAACGCAAACAGTACTATATATCTTGCTGTCTTAAGGTGTTATGTTTACTTTTTGATTTGATTATGTTCACCACTGGGTCCCAAGCAGAGGGAAGAACCCAGCAATCTTTCTATTGAAATTTGGATGTTTTTTAATTTCAATAGTCTCGCGGATCATCCTTGGGAGGTATCGGTTGTAGGATATCGGGATATACGCTCCTCGCGTGCGACGTATATATACAATTTGTTATAGAACGCTTCGATCACAGATAAGATCCCAGGCTTAGAAGACACGATAACCCCAGAATCAGTCCTAACCTTTTCAGATGACTTCTTCCAAGCTTCTCCACAAAAACCTTCGACTCTCTATTCTGCTCAATCGCTTCGGTAACCTGTTGCGTATTTGAGCTGCAATTTATCTCGGCATATTAGTTTGCGGAATCGCTTTGAACGAAGCTTGACATCGGCAGACGTAACGTCTTCGTGTGCTCTGCGTTCCCTCATAAGTGTAATCTCATCTGAGAGTTTAGCTCTCCTGCTCGTATACTTACTCCTACAATATCCTTCACCCACGTCCCGCACGCAATCAAGCACGCCACTCATGGCCTGGTAAATTGGACAATGGAAATTGTCCATTGTAGTTTCCGACATATAAAGGGCATCGAATCGGTTTTTTAATTCCAGTTGGAATTTTTTGGAACATACCATGCTTTTTCGGAAGTTAGGGTGGAGTGTCGACTGTACTAATCGGACACGCTCGCGTCGGAAGCCTATATTCAGAGAGCCTCTAACCAATCGGTGATCACTTCCGGTTTTAAACCTGTTGTCCTGTTGAAACGGGGACATCCCTAAATGTATACTTTCGGCCGTCATAATAAAGTGAATTTCGTTCCTTGTTACAGTATCGGGGCTCTGCCATGTCCACCTCCTATGGGGTTTCTTCTGAAAATAGGAATTTCATAACAAGAGGCTCTCCTTCTCGAGGAAGTTTAGCAGCATTTGCCCCCTGCGATTTTGACATCCGACTTCATGTGGTCCCAGACTCGATTCGACACCATTTCGTACTCCCCATAAAGTCCCCATTAAAGTTCCCCATAACATCACTGAAGTGCGCCTTACAGGTGTTATGTAAGGTCTTTGAGACGTCCTCGTAGGTTGTCTCCACGTCGTCATCGGAATGTGTCGATGTTGGAGCGTATACTTGTATCACTTTAAGGCTCTTCTTATTGAGATTAAGTATAAGATACGCCACCCTACCCGACACACTAGAGATTTCGACGATGTTGCCTACGAGGGACTCGTTCACGAGGAATCCCACGCCGCCTTGTGGTGGAGTGTCACCTTCCCTGAAGTGGAATAGGTGACCTGATGGCAAAGTTATAGTGTCCTCGCCTTGTCATTGGACTTTACATAGCCCCAGAACGTGCCGTCGGCTTTTTCCCAATTCCACCTCCAGTTCAACCAAGTGATCATCTAGTCTGAGTGTTCGTCCGTTATACGTAGCAGGTCAAATTGGTGGTAGCGATCCATAGACCGGAGATTCTTAGCACCCCTTGTTCCACCGTTACCGTGGCCAGCTCTAGTGGAACCACTAGTGGGAACTAGGGGCCGAATTACTGTCTGCTGTCGTCCATTTGAGGTTAATGCTCATATTTGCCACGCTGAGATTAGGTTTCGGACCGGCGCCCTGCGATCTGTCATCGATTGATGGTACCGCCATCACTCCGCTGTCCGGTGCTCCCATCTACTTCTCTCTCACTATGAAACAGACGGGACACCAAACAATCAGATCGCTGAATCTCTTTGTTGTTAAGAGACTAGTGCCCTTTGACGACTTTTACGTCACCCTGGGCTTTGAATGAGGGTGAGGGTATTTTTAGGCCGTCACCACACAACCATTTAAATAGATATTTTTTTTAATAGAATAGGGGGCAAACGAGGAATCGGAGCCATTTTACGACTACCGACGCCCATACATCCGCATAGTAATTATGTGGATGTTCCACATAATTACTATGCCGATGCGTTGCCCTCCTCCCCCCCCCCCAAATGGGCCAACGGCCACCACACTGAAGATGTCATACATCCTCATACATATTACTGTAAAAACAATTTATTATTGCGCTTTTCCAGGATATATATAGGCGGCAGCTGCATGAAGCAGACTACATCATCATCCATCCGGTGATATCGAGTCACACACAGTGCGCCGGGAGCTTAAGTGACTTCGCGTTTGTAGCCACAAATTTACGAGTGTACGTACCTGGGGATGCACCTGTGTCTTGCCCGGCACGTGCAGGTAGGTCGGCAGAGCTTGTAGGAAGCGTACGATGTCATCGTCAGCGAGCCAACGAGCGGCACGCGCTGGGGACGCAGGCGGCGCAGCGCGAGCGTGCTGCGCCCGTGCCGCTGTGCACAGTGCGCCGAGAGCTGACGTGAGCGCACGCGCCGCACCCGCACCGCCGCAGCCGCCGCAGCGTCGCGCCGCCGCCGCCACGCCTCGCGTCGCTGCCCATCCAGCTGCCGCGCACGCTGCCACCACACGACCCTCTCTGTGTATATATTTCTGTAGTGTCTCTCTTTTGTTTTGTTTTATACTTACAGTATTTACAGGTTCATATCTATCTGCGAAGGTGTACCAGAAAGTATGTGGATAATAAGACCTAGAGAATAGACAAGCTACTGAAATACAAAAAAAAAATACATTTGCCCACCACAGAACAAAACGGCCATTTTCACAGAAATTCTTCAAAATGGCTAGCCGTGATTTAAAACGGAGATTCATACAACCCGACTGCGGCATATAGATTAGCTATCAAATTTCATATGGCGAAATAAAGCGAGTACGAAATGCTTGCGCTCGATTTTGCTACTCAATACGACTCACGAGCATTTATCACGCCATATTTAAAGTAAAATTATAATCAAGGCGCTTATCACTTTTCCTGTCTACTGCTTGGGGTTCCGAAGTGTAAGGAACCTTCATATTTATATGACAAGCTACCTTGCAATACAGTCTCATAGAACTGCCGCTTTTAGAGGTAACTTTCGCTACGCAGCTGCTAAGTTTGGAACAACCTGTCATCGCCTATAAGAGTTAAGACGTTTTCTTATTGAACGGGAGCAGAAGTTGGAGGAGATAGCGAATAATATATAAATTATATAGTAGATCTTCATATGTTAAGAACAATATATCCGAAGTCTTAAGTCATCTCATACAATATATTTTTTCTTCGTTACAATATTTATGGTAACTATTTTTTTATATAACTCATAAAGATAGTTTCTATCTTTTTTGTTTTGTAGTGTTTTTGTAGACGCTCCATAGCCGCGACGTACTCAATCATTGCTTTAGCTGAAAACCGGTGCCAGGTGTCATGTAACTAAATCAATTTGGTGCATCCGAGGGGCACACTACAATTTGAACAATAGTATTATTTATTTGTCATATAAGTGTATGTCTCCTGTTTGTGATCAAATAATAATAATAATAATATATTTTTTTTCCTTCACAAAAGGTTAATGTTGGTCATAAATTCTACAATAATGGTCCTTTTAATGGGGTTTTTCCTAATTGCGATGCGAAAAGTATCTTTTATTTCATAATCACATCAAGTCTACTACTTATTTTGGCGACAATATTTAAAATATCTTCTTTGGTTTCACTTTCGGAGATAGGAACTTTTCTTGTTCCCACACAACAGGCTCTTGAGGTTTGTTCACGTTTCTCTACTCTGTTCTCAAGAATTTTGATGTACTTTAAATTATTGACATTCACTGTTTCTAAGTGTGATATTTGTTTATGCAATGTCTCATATTTTTGGATAAGAAGTGTATAATTGATTCCTGGATGCTGTCGTTTTTTTTTTAATCTGTTCCACTGTGTCATAAATTTTTTCCATTTTTTTTATTTTGTCGATTCTAACTTTAGAAACATGGATTTCATATCTGACATGAACGTTTTTAGAGGGTCACTATGCTAAATTTGACTCATATCGAGGCGTCGACGCTTATTACTAGTCCTTTGGGTAATATTTTATTCTCACTGTCCTCACTAGACATCATCAGCTCGGTTTCATTTAAATTACAGTTGGACGAGCTGTGTTCCAGCGGTGACGTAAGCTTAGATAGTGATGAATCTTTCGTTTTGGTATGCTAACAGATTTTGTATTTGAAAAGTAGCTGCCACTCACTTGTAATATCCTTTGTGTACACACTGAGTGTTTGCGATAATTTATTTAAAAGTATTTGCTAACTCTGTTCCTTATTTTCGCACTAATTTAACACTTTCACTAATGTTTATTTATATTCAAAAAACTGATACGAATTTACATAAATAATTTTAATTTGTGGAGCTGCGGGGCACAGACAGTATTAATGAAGTAAATAACTCACGTGTCCCCCGCCGGCACGACGCGCTCCCGCCACGCCGCGGGCGCGCGCGCCGCTGCGTCTATTGCGTCCCGCGCGCCGCGCGCCAGCCGCTCGCTCTCGCCCCAGCGCACGTAGTCCGCGATAAACGCACGGAGAGAACACTCCCCGCCGCTACAACAGTATACAACAAGTGGGACGATCAGCGCTCGAGTTCATGAATCATGAAAATATACCTGTGAACACAAGCGCTACCACTGCTCTGTTGGTATTCATCATACAGCTCTAAATGATTATTTATATCCTGACGCATAACTGGTATTGATCAATTGAGATTTTTGGTCAGTATGCTTATAAATAAATAAATATATAGAATCTCTGGATTGGCTATGACGGAAATATATTTAATATTCGCTATAAGACAATATGTTTAATATTCCTATTTTCCGTGCGTAATCAAACAAGAAACTGGCACAAAAAATAACCAAAAAAAGTTGAAAATAAATACAATTTCAAAATTGCAAAGTAAATTGTTATTATTATATTATGTATCCCTGTTTAGAGTAAATAAAGTAAGTAATTGTGATAACATAGTCCGCAGCAAAAGGTATTAACATATGAGAATTAAGTGGGGTGTCACTTGCAATAGTGGTAAGGAGTCATACCCGGGACGCTCGATGAGCGCGCATAGTGAGTGCAGCGCGGGCAGCGCAGCGTACAGCAGCGCGGGCTGCGGCCGGCACACGAGCGGGTAGCGCTGCCTCCGCGGAGCGCTCTCGGCAGTCGGGGCAGGCGTTACTGGGATACCGACAATAAACGTTACTATCAGTGTATCACAGAACTATGATTAATTTCATGGAGTTTACGAATTAAGAAACGTAAACTTTAAGTTGGTATGAACTAAGTGATGGAAGTAAAATAGTTTTGTGGTTCTCGTGGAGTTTATTTTATGCGGGTGAAGGCGCAGGGTACTATTATACTTAGTATAAGGCCATAACATTCAGCATAATTGTTTGTATTTTATGTGTATATTTTTCTGTCTTTAATAAGGGGCGCTAGATATGCAATTTTTAGGAGCGCCGCGAGCAAAAACTAAATCAGTCAGATGACAAACTATGGGAATCTCTGGTATAGGGTAACACTGTCCTTTCTTCCTACTATTTCTACTCGCGTGTGATACATTAATATTGAAAGAAGTAGAAGAGCGTACCGGTGAGTTTGAACAGCTTCTCCTTGCGTCTGGGCGGCCTCTTCTTGGCGAAGTAGTCCGCCAGCCGCAGGTCGTGTGCGGGCGCGCGCGCTGCCCGTGCCGCCGCCAGCGTCACCGATTCTATCTCCAGGTACTCCGTCAGCAACAGCTGCATCTGGGTAGCATGCGTAATGAGACTTTATTTTTTCCTGCGACTCCCGGCTAAACGGACTACGGTATCTGTTAGCTGATACGATACTGTAGGAGCCGTGGACGGTATTGGACCCTACGTCTGCGAGCGAGCTCAGATGTAGCTAGAGTTCTCCATAGCGACATTTTATGACAGACTGATTCGACACGAGTTCCTAGTGGTGTAAGTTAGCCTGGGTCCCGCAATGAGGACCCGCCCAGTCGCCGAGGTGATCCTGTTGCAAACAGAACTGGAGTCACACGATAAGACCGAGTTTGAGTGGGGTAGTGTTCTCCCACTATGGGGAAAAATACTGATGCGACAATACCTTTTCAAGAAAAGAACATACTCAAATTTTTAATGCCCAAAAACGCGTCGAATAGATAATTGCAGATCTACTTCGCACAGTTAATTGTCAACAAATTGGCATATAAAAGAAGTGTGTTCCGTACATAGAGATCAGTGGCCTCTAGGACAGCAGTAGACCGGCACTCACCACCTGCTGCACCGCGCTCCAGTAGTGGTGGTCGGCGTGCAGCGCGCGCCCCGCCGCGCCGCGCCGCGCCAGCGCTGCGCGCCACAGCTGCAGCAGTCTGTACACACGTGCTTCATAAATTTCCGATTATATGTGTATTTTTTTTCGGACCTGAACTTTTGTTGTGGAAGCGTAGAGCAGCCCAATACAGCTTCATGGGTTGCTATGAGACTAGGTTTGGGGTCGAAAGAGCGGCCGACCCCCTCTCTCCCTTAGATGGAACAGATGCATCCCGATATGAGAGTTTGTAACAGCTAATTTAGGTACTGTAATTTGTGTAGGCAATGGTCCACATACATATTAGAAAACTGCATAGCGCGCTCCCTTAACATCCGCGGGGACGACCGTCCGTATATGAGGCGCAGAAGCGACGGCTCTGTACTCCCCGAGACAAGAGAGCGAAACACTGTCATAGTCATAACTTCGAATTCTTGTTAAAAGCTAATAAAATCATAATAATAAAAGAATGTTAATATCATATTTGATAAATGGTAGAAATTGTATAAAAATAGTTTTTATCCGTCCAGTGAAATCATAATAACAATTTTTTTTGGGACTCAGACCAGGACCAGCACAGAGCACCGCACATCTACAAGTGTGAGCTCCAAGCTGTTCACTTTGGAGTATTTATTTCACTAAGGCGTCCAGGACTCTGTAGGCTTTATGCGCTAAACAAGTGTGCCTGCTCGTGCGTAGCATGACAGTCGGTGTTTTCGGTATCAATTATATGAAATAAAATAGTGTATTTTGGTAAGAATACAAAATAAAATAAAATGGAAGTAAATCGGGGGCTACAATGGGTGGTCTTATAAAGGCTGGGGTCGCATGTAGCTGCACTATCAACTACGCACATGCACAGCTAAGCGGTGAGCTGCTCACCTCTTGTTCCGCTGGCCGCAGGCCTGCAGCTCGTCGACGAGCGCGGCCACGAGGCGGGCGAAAGTCCTGCCGCCGTCCACCAGCTCGTCCTCCTCCCCCTCTCCGTCCGCGTCGCCGTCGTCCAGCACTCGCCGGGACACGGACTCGATCACTTCCAGGAGCTCGTTCTGGATCTGTACCTTGAACGTCTGCAGAGAGTGTTTACTGTATTGTAAGCTCCTCATCGGTTAGTGAAGAGCTGGCCGGCACTAATATGTTTGAAGTTATCGTTCAATCCCATGCGCTTTACGATGGTTAGGGACAGTTTCACAGGCTCATATTAAAGTCCTGACTGGCCTATTAGCAACTTGTGTCAAATGAAATACGATTTTCGATTTCACAGGTGTAAGAGGTATATAGTACATATAGCTATTTGACACTATCATAGTATCCGGTGGAACCGAGCCTCATTTTATTTATATGGGCGTATAGCGCCTCGGATGTGTTCGCTTTGCGAGTCGTCCGTCACCTCAGTGACTTTATTGCGTATTCAGTTGCGTGCAGATCAATGCTATCACATCACTGGACTAGTAAAGTATTTATAGATGTCACCACACCTCGGTGGCCTCCTCTAGCAGATCCATGGCTCCCAGAGTGACTACGACGAACGTGGCGTCTTCGTCCGTGAGCGGCGCCCCCCACTCAGGCGTCACGCTCTGCAGGTACGCGTCCGTCGCCTCCTCGCTCTCGCGAGCTCTGTGTGCACACGTGACGGTACATCATCTCACCTCGGTGGCCTCCTCCAGCAGATCCAACGCTCCCAGCGCCTCCAGCGCGACCACGACGTTGGTCTCGAACGTGGCGTCCTCGTCGGTGAGCGCCGCCTCCCACTCCGGCGTGACGTCCTGCAGGTACGCGTCCGTCACCTCCTCGCTCTTGCGCAACTCTGAGGCAGTAGTGTGAAGATATTAGGGACGCACCGTAGGTACGTAGGTAGGCAACACCGCCCCCTATAATTTTTGCTACAACATAACATATTAAGTAACCCATAGGTCAGGACAGTTTGTAGCAATTATATTTTGCTACGTAAACATTTTATAAAAAGTATATTTGTCATCTTTGACTGTAAGGCTAAAGCTGTGCTCTGTTGAAGAAATGTCACCCTTTTTCCTTTTTACGATGTGGAGGATGGATATATTTGGGATGGCTGACGCTATCTGCCTGGTCTGATAATTAAATAGTTTTTAATTCTCCGCCGGGAAACTGTATATATTGGTGAAAATATGCACCAAACATTTTATATTAAAGGGTGAGTTCATGATTTCTTGCCGACGCCATGTTTCATATCTTATGTTTCGAAAAAAGTCTTTATTAATGTTAAAATGTCTTAATTCTCTTATGTGTGCATTTTGATATGGTTATATATATGATCTGTGTGGCTATTAATTTGATAGACAGCATCATTATTGCGTTAGTTTGAATAGTATAGGCCACGTGTGAAACTTGAATGTTAAATTCTATTTTATTGTAACTTTCTTGATTTTAGTTGGCTCATGAAGCCAAGATAATGGTAATCTTATTGGTTGTGTGTTCCTTTTCAGAGCTCTACTCCTTTTCCTTTTTTTTATTAAATTGTAATTTAATGTGAAGATATGACGTCATAATAATCTTTCAAATATTGAATATAAGGAATGAAAAACAATCCGCAAATAAACAGTGATTGATAATAAGACATAGAAGGGATACGTCCCGGTTGCTGCACGGAGTCCCAGACAACTACCAGATAAGACTTCGTACCCTCACTTTATACTAACCCGTGTTAAAAACTGTACTGATTCTATTGTTTGTTTCTGGTACTATTTTTAGTTTGTTCACGATTTTGAACGTGGAGAGATCATGTTTTAATAAATGTTTAAGTACATCAATACAACAAGTCTGACTGAACCTCTAATAGCCCTTTACCCCCTTTGTTGGCTCCTTTTATAGAAATAAAATAACATAAAATTTAACTAGTTCTCATTTCATATCATCGCCATCCATCACAGTTGGAAAAATAAACTGGTTACAAAGATAAACTGGTTACAAAGATAAACTGGTATACAAAATAAACTGGTTACAAAGATAAACTGGTTACAAAGATAAACTGGTATACAAAATAAACTGGTTACAAAGATAAACTGGTATACAAAATAAACTGGTTACAAAGATAACAGTTGCATCCGTCTATTTCATTTATTTGCCAATTGTTTCCATATGATCACAATCAGTTGAGAACTGTCACGTATATCATCATGAGCGTAAACAGTATGCGTAGCGTGCACATGAGTGGGTCAGAGTGTTACCGGCGAGGAGCGCGGCGGTGCGTCGGCGAGCGGACAGGCGGCGCGCGGGCGGCGGGCCCCCGCCGTACACCGCCGCGCTGATCCGTTGCACCGCCAGCGTCTTGAGCGAGAGGCGTCGCGCCTACAGCAAAACAATATAGTATCCATTTTTTAAATTCAATACTATGAACTGTACCGGTGCTATTTGATGAGATCACAAGTATTGGCATTACACAACGGAAATATATTTATTATTATTTTTTAAGTTATACTTCTTTTGGCCCGTTAAGGAAAGCGGATGAGTGTAAATTTTTACTAAGTCCAATCCAGTAAAATCCTCCTGGGCAAATTTTAGTAAACAAAACTATCTTTATAGCCACCAGCACTCTACTGTTTAGATATCCGACGTATCATTTATGTTGACTGTTTTGTAAACCATTTATTTTCAGCATCAATGTGGAGAGGTTCTTCGAAGGAAGTCTATGGTGACTATCGTAGATGTGTACTGGACGTACATACCTCCAGCTGGTCGGTGATAGCGGAGAGCGCTGCAACGTGCAAGAGCGCACGTTGCGTGTTGAGCGCCGCTCGTAGGGCCACTGCCGCGCCCAGCACTCTCCCAGCCGCAGCTAGCTCCCTCGCCTCGCGCTCCCCAAGCACCACTGCCTCTGTATATTACAGATGTCGCATTACACTTTAGTAGTATCATGATCACTAATGACTCTGCAATCGCAATTCATGCAGTAGCCGGTGACCCATTGGGGAGGTAAGGATGCCATCCTTGCATATGCGGGTGTTATGTTGATTATGATAGCCACCAAATTGCTCCAATTATCGTTTGTCCCGATATGCTATGAGCAGCCTTAGAGTCTCCAAACATATTCAGCATTATTGGATGACTATACCGAATAGTCTGTATATTTGTCCGTTGTGGTTTCCCAAAACACGAAACTTTCCTCTTTAATTATATATCAAATAAAAATATATATTACTTGATGAATAAAAAATATTTTTGTGGAAATTGTATAAAAATAGTTTCTATTTATCAAGTGATATCATATAGTTCCGTGTAGAACACGAGAAAGTGCACTGCATCAACTATAAAAATTATCGGTCCACTGCTGGACATAATAGGCCTCCCTCAGGGAACGCCAAGACGACCGATCTCCTGTTACCCGTATCCATCCCGGACGGGCTACTGCACGGAGATCGTCTTCCCACCTGGTGAACAGACGACCAATACTTCGCGGCCCCCACTCCAGAAACTTACTGGCCCATCGGCCATCTGTTCTTGTGAGTGTGTGACCAGACTATTGCTACTTCAGTGAGCCTATTCGTGATATCGGATACTTTAGTTCTCTGCACTATGACTTCGTTACGAATTCTATAGGACATAGAAACACCCAATGCGGTGTAGGCGACGTGAGAATGTGACGAAGGTTCCGGAATACTGCCCAAACCAAAATGAATCCTTCTATCGGCTTCTTTCTCGAAGCTATATCTACCTAATTGCAGTAATTGTCCAAGGTAGACGTATATTTTGTTATAATTATAGAAGAGCTCACGTCTAGGTGGTGTCGATCTGCAGAACATAGATTCACTTAAACTCTCTCAACTAATATAGTCACTGACGACTTTCCATTAATGTACAGATGTTATTTTTCACGTGTCTACCTATATCGCTAAGCGTCCGCAGCGCGTGGTGGTGCGCTCGAGCTTCGCCCCACAAGCGACGCAGATCTGCGCGCCGCAACCGCAACAGGGCGCGGCACGCCGTCAACCGGGCCTCCGCTGCAGTACAGTGCTGCCCCCACGACCCCAGCGCACCCGTCACTTGAGTAAACTTCTGTGAAATTATTACCAACTTTTACTGTAATAATTTATCATAGATTTTAGGATAATAATATTGCCTCAGTAGTGTTAAGGCAGCCATCTCTATCTATACGAACAAATTGTATACAAATACAGTGCACAAGTGTTGCACAGACACAAGTACACTATCTACTCATTCCCCTGTTGAATATTAACGTAATATAACACAACTGGAAAAAATCTGCGCAGGCAGGGCATCCTATTTCCAGACTCTTATTAGAAATTGAACAATTTGATAATATAACGATGGTACCTCCCATAGACACAGAATCACTGGTGTATGAGCCTGAGGGTCACAACTGGTGTAAGTGTATGCTTGAGATTTTTTTATAGTATATGGGGACAAAGAGAAAGATCTGACCGTCCACGTAGTGTTCATACCAAAAAGGTGGTTAAAGCAGTAAGGGAAAGAATACAAGAAATCCTGTCTGAAAGCAAAAGATTTTCTCGGGAAATCAATATAGCTCCTAAAATCATGTCACATATTTTAAGAAATGACATAGGACTTGCAGCCAAGCTAGCCAAAGCCTAAGCCAGCTAACCCTGTTTATGCACCAACCTCTAAGGAACTACAGTGAGGGTTTCGTGGGATGTTACCTAGGACGGAGTTACTGAGCCATATTTTTGTGAAAAAGGTATCAAAATATTGGCACATGAGTATCAAGATACCATTCTTGAGACAGCAATTAAGTCCCTTAATAACAACATGTTCAAAACCAGGTATGGTCCTTCTAGCAATACCTAAAGCTCTGTCCACGCAGTCTTGGACGGAAGCAAACGTCTCAGACTTCTTTAGAGCTGAAGACTGGCCGTTGTCTAGCCATGATCTTAATCTGCTGGATTATATATGGTCAGTTTAATAGAGTGCAGCTTGCTCTAAATGCCATGATAATTTGGATTCACTAAAAGTCCATATTGAAAAAGAGTGTGTGCTTCTATTGATAACTGGCCGTTACATTTAAAGGACTGTACTGCAGCCAATGGAGCCCACTTTGAATAAGCTTCTTATACTTTTAATAGTTTCATATTTGTGTGTTAAACTGACACACTGTAAAAATAGTAAATGTTATTTGCAAATAAAAAAAGTTATTACCACATTTATGGCAAAACTAGGTATACTTACTATAGTAACTCATCAAGTTGTCTAATGGGAATTGCCTCTTCATTTATAAATTATAATTTATATGTTACAGGCCTTTATAAGTGACCTGTGCCCCGCAGTTTCACGCACTTGTCTTGCCCAAGAGAATTCTTATTTTTTTTGGTATATCATTAAAGGATTTCTCTGTTATTCTAAATTGTTATGTACATCTCCACAATTGCAATGAACAACATAGCAACTTGGTTCCATGTTGTGTTTCATTTTTTCACACTATGTGCCTACCCTTCCTTAGGTTAGTAATTTAGCATTATAAGTGACAAAAAATTACTAGCCCAATAACTTTACTGTAACTATATCACATAGTGTAATTTTTTAAAATAACTTATCAAATATAGATTAATCATTTTGTGAAAAAAAACGAAAAATTGCATGTAACCGAGTCAACAGAATGTTCATTACTGTCAATTTCCATCCAAATCTGAGTTGATTTTGCATAGCAGAATAATAAACATACAAACTTATGCATTTATAAGAAATGTGGGATCACCTGCATGACTTCTGTTATCTCAGTTGCATGTGCTGCAACAAGCTCGTCCAGTCTTGCGTCACTCTTCTTGTATTCCTTTTCTAGTTTAGCCCTTTCCTTTTCACGCTGTTCATTAGTTTCACTTGCTGACAGTGTTCTAATAACAGACATCAATAGTCCACTCTGAAAATTGATGTTACGGTAAATTTAACTGTGAGAGTGTCGATAGAATCAAGTAAACCCCTGTCAAGACAATATTATGCCACCACAATACAAAAATAAAATTTTAATATTATACGTAAAATATAATAATAAACACAACCAATACCGTTTCTTTGCCTTGTTTAACTCCTCTGGGAGGCTTAGTAGGCGGTGGAGATGACATCGTTTAAGAATGTACATAAACAAATATAAAACTCTCCTCAAATGAACAAGAAGTATATTTATTTATATAGCTCCAAATTTGTTATCAGTTACTACTTTCCATTATTTACTCCAATTTATAGTTTAAATTAAATGGAAACGTATCAAAAAACAAAATAACTTTTGCTGTCATTTTGAGACTTGTCACTTGTCAGTTTTCTAAAATTATTGTCGATATGAGACAACACAACTTGTTCTTTCATTTACTTTCATTATAACAAAACTCAACATTTCAATAATTTGCCATTATATATGAGTACGAATTATTTACAAATTAATTTGCTAAAGGAAATATGACAAATATGCCGGTGACAGTCTCATTCTAGGAAGCCACAAGTTTTAATGTATAGAACGTAATGCCATTTATTCTCCAGATCGTATAGTTTCCCTCTGAAGTTTTACTGATCCCACGCAAGATGTCGCCATTGCATAAATTGTAACAATAGTAAAATAGCAAATTTTGTAATCATATTATGGAAATCATGTGACACATGACTTTGATATTTCAATAATTTAATATGACTATTTTTATCTTCTTTTTGTTCGACTGCGCATCGCAAAAGAGTATTATTAAACCATTTTTAATACTTGTCTCTTGCAAAATGTGGCGACGAAATGCAACGTATGAGACAGAGAAAGAAAAAGACGAGAAAGACTTTCGACATCATATTTGTACCTAACGTATTTATTCGAATTTTCGATTTTTCTTGGTGCAAGTGTGTTTTTTTGATTCTAGAGCGTTTTCGTGGTGATTCTGACATACCTTCTACCCATTTTGGACCGTGGCATATCTACGGACACCAATATATCTTCGTCGCATTTTGGACTCTGGCTTACCTTTGGACTATCGACGGATTTCCCCGCATTGTGATCACAAGTATGGCTAAATTTCAATTAAATCCACGTTCTAACTGCTATTTCGAGTGTAAAGGACAATTTATAATCTAATATGACAATTTATAAATGTGTTAGAAATTGTCATGTTAGAAAGCAAAGGACTATTGATTGTTACAACAAAATTAAATTGATTTGAATTTATATAAACTAATGTAAATTAATGGCATGTTTATGTAGTACCTATATATTCTGATCATCTATATTGGTATCTACCTAATAATATAAATAATGTGAAATATATATATGTCTATATATATATATATATATATATATATATATATACACACACACACACACACACACACACACACACACACACACACACACACACACTGTATAGAAACTAATGCCATCTGTTGCCTAAGGCGTTTAACAAAAGGATGATTTAGAGCTTAGTGGCGCATCTATACCAGTATATAAGTATTATCTATGATGACAAAGCACTGGCTTCTTACTCAATTTTGATTGACATGTTCTACATATGACATGAATAAACATTATTAATACTATTATACAGCTTTTGCTGTATACCAAGGCTAAAAACAAATGACGTTAATATACATGTTTTATTGTTTCAGCTTCATAAATTATATAATTCTATTTTGATGATGTTCATGATGATGATGGTGATGATTTTTGTTTTATTGAGTAAAAGGTATTTTAGCAAAATATGCAATGTAGTATTTAGTGCAAAAAACAGATGGCGCTTCATAGTATTTTCTTCTATTTACAGAGTACACTTCATCGAATATTATTTTTAAAATTATCGTGTTTGCCGTTTTTAAACACGAAAATATAAACTGTGAAGCTGCGTCCAAAGAATAAGCGACAATACTTTTAGTTTGTAAAAATAACAATAGAAATCTATCACGAATTTATCAACTATCATCGTCAATAAATTTTTTTAGTTTAGTCTGAGCAGTCAAACGAGTTGTCGGAGCCTCTTGGTGACTACCCAGTATTATGCATATATTTTGCCCTCCTTAAACAATCCAGTAGGGACCACATTTTATTAACAATATCGATTCGAATTTGGAATTAATAACAGGCAATGATAAGAAAGTATTACATTATCAAACTCCCTGAACCTGCAGGCAGCACAATCATCATCACTTGCACTACAGCAACGGTCAACTGCGCGGGATATGATCGCGGCCACACGAGTGCCTCCATCTCCTCCTTCTCCTGTCCCGATGGGACGGGAGTCGGATATGACCGAAGAGATATCAGGCGCAGGACGGACAGTTTAAGTTACTGCGAGGCACGGGCGTGTAACACCGCCAGCTTTCTCAATTCGGACTCTTGTTAGATATTGAAAAACCGTGACAAACTTTTAGGTCGGACCGGAACTCTAAAGCTCACTGCTTGCGTCTGCGGTTGAACATGCTGCCCACACTACCACGAGGCAGCATGAACTCCTATACAGTCCTTCCCTAAGACGGGTCACCACTCAAAATGAAAATGTTCAATAACGTTTTAGGTAAAGCGACCGCTCGAATTTCGAAGCCACCACCCTACGTCAATAAATAATCTTACATCTTATTTTCGAAGATCATGGGATCCATAATCAGATTTTCAATAGGTTGCTCAGGGCTTTTAAAAGGTTCTTGTGTTCCACAAATCTGCTTCCTGTCGGTCTACATTTGTGACAAATGTCAATACCTGGTCTTTTTAACTGTTGCCTGTGAACTTCAAACAACTAATATCGTCGAAATAAATGAAAACCTAACTCTCTCTAGTCCGTGGTCTGCACCAGGTAACTTGCGAGTCTAGTCTACGTTGGCGAAAGGAATTGGGCGTCGTTTATTATATGTGACTCGTATTGCAGGGAAATAATGAAATCGATGGAACAGAATGGTCGATACCTACCTATGTAGTGTCGAAAGCAACTTCGACCAAGTTGCATGATGGACGCCATGCGAGACAGTCCATAAGGAACACACAAACCTTCTTTGCCTTCTTAACGCTCGATAGAAGCACCATTTAAATGGGAAATTTTTAAATTATTTACTCCATATTTTTTTCATTTCTTTACTTACGTCTAAGTGAATATTACTTGTATTTTAATCATTGTAGCGCATTTTGCTAGGTGTTGCGCGGTGCATTTAAATGGTTCCTTCGGTCCATAGATGATGTTCGTTCGACGTATGAGTAAAACCGGAACATTAATAGTAAATGAAGAGCAAAACTAAAAAAAAAAACTATTTGATTCTATACAATTTAATATTAATTCTATTATTTCTATTATTACGAGTAATTGCTGTCAGTACAGATATTGAGCGGCGCGCTCGGCGTGGAGCGAAATACATTACGCAAATTTGAATTCTAACAAAAGCAATGGTAATGCCAAAACTGTTTTTGCTCTTATCTTATCACCTCACACACTTCACCACATTTAATGCAAATAAGGATTAGTTATATTATCAATTTTACTGTTAGCAGGAATCGCTTTCGGAGCGCCATTTCCGAGATATCGGATGATATTGAACATTTGTGCAAATAAATGCGATTTATATTTTATTTTGTATTTATTTGTATAGTATAATATGTGTTTGAAGGGCTTGCACGTGGGACAGGTTGTTCGGATGTCGCGCCGCGTAGATAGCCTACGCCGCGTCTACACTCGGTTAGCACACGCGGTCGTCAGCGCCTCTACGGTGTATTATTAGGTCCTTACATATGAAACTGGCTTTCTTCGTACTGGCCACTTTAGTCACAAATTTCTACTCGTTGGTTAGGAATTACAAATTCAAATTTGTACAGCTATTTACTTATGTACTTGTGCTTCGATAATGGTCATTCATTTCTTTTGTTTTTTTAATTTCGATCTGCGGAACAAGTACCGTGGACGGCCTGAGACCCAAGTTGATGATGAAGAGTTGAAGGCTATTGTGGAAGCCAATCCATCGCAATCAACGTCCGAGCTAGCTTCAGGCTGCGATGTTAGTGATAAAACTGTTTTAATTCACTTGAAGCAAATGGGAAACATAAAAACTTGAAATGTGGGTACCTCACGAATTGACTGAAGCAAACCGGCAAACGCGCGTCGACTGCTGCGTTACATTACTAAACCGGCAAAATAATGAAGGTATGTTAAACCGAGTTTACCTGTGATAAAAAATTGATACTTTACGATAATCGGAGCCGCTCTGCGCAATGGTTGGATCCTGGCCAGCCAGCCAAATCCTGCCCAAGCAAAAGTTAAACAAAAAACTTACTTGTAAGCGTTTGGTGGACTAGTGCCAGTATTGTTCATTACAGTTTTCTCTAATCTGACCTGACTAATACGGCTGATGTCTATTGTCAGCAATTGCAAACCATGATGGAAAAGCTGGCGGCTAAACAACCCAGACTGGTCAATCGCTCCACGCCACTGCTGCCTCACGACAACGCTAGACAACACAAAGCGCAACAGGCAGCTACAAAATTAGAAGAACTTCAATTGGAAAGTTTAAGACATCCTCCATACTCCCCAACCCAGCTCCAACAGATTACCACTTTTTTTCGAAATTTGGATAACTTCCTGCAAGGGAAAAAAATTCAACTCCGATGGGGCAGTCCAAATCGCCTTCAAAGATTCTATTGACTCCCGTCTGACTGATTTTTATAGTAAAGGGATCAATGAAGTACCTATGGGTATGGCGAAAGTGCATAGAAAACAATGGTTCATTCTTTGATTAATTAAATAAATTATATTAAAAAATATAAGAAATAAATTTGAAGTGACCATGATAATTATTAGGCCGATTTGTGTCGCCGTAGTTATCCATGACAAGAATTCAAAATACGGGTACTATAAACATTCACCACTGGCAAGTTCCTTAAATAATTATTTTCTCGTTTGTGTTTTACGTTAATTTGTGAGACAGTACCTACATATTTCTCAAATTGTGTTCCAGGGACTTATACGTTTATACGCTTATACGCTTATACGGAGCGTGTTTCGAAGAAGGTTTTAGTAATATAATTGGTACCTGTGTTAACTTTACATATTTTATATTATAATATGAGCAATCTAATATACGTACACCTCTTTTATAGATAACAGTAGTACCCCAGCACATAATCATCACAAATATCGAAAATAACAACGAATTGGAAATGAAATCAGTGTTTGTTTGAGTTACACATCGTGAGAACATCCACGTGACAGGCAGATACTCAAGTGCAAGTTACACTCGTAGTTTGCAATTCGGAGTAGTCACCGATATTACTATTTTAATTTGATTGGCTTGATCGAACGATTCCGTTTCGATGAATATTATTAACAGTACCTGATATTGGTTTATTTTATCTATGTCCTGTATCTAGATTGTTCAAAACTTTGTGGTCGTGATATGGATTTATACTTCACACTTTCGTGGGATACTTTTGTCCAGGGGCAAGTGTCACGCCCCGTAGACCGACGTGCAGGGGGCATGATATTTGAAACTTGAAAGATTTTTGTAAAAAACAAAAACGGCCATATTTAAATTATGTTTGATTTATCTTAATTAATTAATATTAGTATAATCGGCCAAGAATGAGTCAGTGTCATCTATGGTAATGGTTTTGTAGCAGGCAAACAAAAAGTCTCATCTCACAAAAGTGATAAATCTACCAAAACGATTCTGTTTAAACCAATTTCCGTTTAAAATTTTTGTTGATTTCAATAAATCCAATTTGACAATGTGAGAATGTGTTAGAGCTGTAAAAATCCAATTTGACAATGTGAGAATGTGTTAGAGCTGTAAAAATGCAATTTGACAATGTGAGAATGTGTTAGAGCTGTAAAAATCCAATTTGACAATGTGAGAATGTGTTAGAGCTGTAAAAATCCAATTTGACAATGTGAGAATGTGTTAGAGCTGTAAAAATCCAATTTGACAATATGAGAATATGTAAGAGTTGTAAAAATCCAATTTGAGAATGTGAGCATATGTTAGAACAGTAAAATCTAATTTGACAATGTGAGAATATGTTAGAGCTGTAGATTTCAATGCTATTTTGAAAAAGGTCGAAGTTTGCGCTGTGATAGACTTTCACATTGAGTCGCTGACCTGAAATGTATGACGACGTACTGGATGTTTTTTTAATTTATTTATTTAAGGTAGCTGAATCAACCGGGGCCACTAGACACCACGTCATATAATTATTATATGAAATTATATAAATTAATTAGTTTTAAGAATTTCACAGTTGCTTCAGAGTTGTTTAAGCAACTTGTTAAAGACATTACGTACATTCGTACTGTGTGTTTGTTATTGAGTGTGTATATTATTAAATATTGAGCTAGCTAGCTATTAACTATATTATTAAATATTGAGCTAGCTACCTATTAGCTATATTATTAAATATTGAGCTAGCTAGCTATTAGCTATATTATTAAATATTGAGCTAGCTAGCTATTAGCTATATTATTAAATATTGAGCTAGCTAGCGCCTAACCGTACTAGATTTAGGTGTCTTAGTAAGTCGCTTTTTAACAACTGATATACTCTAGAGTCCTGATTTTATTTGTTCTAATTTCTGGACATCAAAGATTTACCTGCTGTTACTTATCACAAATTTGTAAACAAAGTGGTACAAAGAACTGAAACTGAAACGACTTTGTTTAAACCTGGTCATGTTGTGGCTCCAATACCACAACAACACACAGGTACATAAGTTATGGAATTTACGCGTGGTTTCGAACGGTGGGCAACGCGGACGAAGTCGCATGCAACTGCTAGTGTTTTATAAAAAATTGTGTTCTATGAATCAAAATAAGGCTCCGGTTTACTCGGATTCTGTTAGCACTGATCATGGAGATGATTAGACAGGTCAGGGGTAGAAGGTTTACAGGACCGAGATAAAATCTGTGCCACTTTAAAGGTGAATGAAATAAAAATTTGAATGTATGTATTAAAAATGGCATTATGAAAATTACTTTTTGAATGTCCATTAAGTCCACCACTGGCTCTAGCCCCGGCCGAAGAAAAACGACGAAGCAAACTCAGCGGATCTCACCAATCGGTGAATTGTCTATAAATAAACCGGCAATAAGTTAACTCGTGTCCCTTGCAGTGGGTAGGACTCGCAATACAAAACACATGTTTCGTATGGACGGTAAGAATACGACGGCGAACTCAGTAGTCAAAATAATCTTCCCATTTATTTTTATTAACATACAACCTTCTAACGTATTCATTTTAAAATGTGTAACATTTTTAGTTTTGAGTGTAGCGATATTAGCAAGTAGAAGTTGCCACCCCTCGATGGGTAACCGTTTACGTTTGAAAGGCGACTTGCACCGTCATTATTTACAACCCTTCGCCAACCCCTTCACAACAAAACTTTTTAACATTTTAAAAACGCCACAATGGATGCATTTTTTTTTGACCTGCGCGGATTAGTCCAGGAGTTGTAAATGTTTTAAATGTTTAAGAGATTAACGTCGTGTCAGTATTAAGTAGCCAAATATTTTCGTGTCTACATGTTTGTTTGGGGATTGAAATTTATTTGTAATGTATCTACTTGTGTAGTATATATTGTTTTATCGAGCCCAGCAGAAAGATGTATGGACCAAATATATAGGAAGATACAAGCGGGTGGGAGCATATGCGTACCATTAAAGATGTTATATGACATACTAACTAAATAGTCTTCGTTTACCGTAATCCTAGTAATATTATAAACGCTAAGGTCTCTAAGTTTGTATAGATTTGTTACTCTTACACGCATAAACTAGAGAACTGATTTTAATGAAACTTAGCAATGTTGTACCTTGTGCATCAGAATAACACATAAGGTATAGAAATATAAACTTTTGTTATGGTTTTGTCTGTAGACCACGCGGACGTAGTTGCAGGAAACTACTAATTAATAAAAGAACGTATTGGTCCTAGTACCGCATCTAATGATGAAACAATTTAATGATCGTGGCTCACTTTCGAATGCGTTCGCGTCAATGAAGTGCAGTAGTGTGCACATGTAGTGGCCGAGCGCGTTCCATCACCCAGCTCGCCTCCTCCGCGGGACACGCTATGACGTCAGCCAGGAGCCTCCCTCCCGCCGCAGCTTGAACTACGCGGTATCCACTTGTAAGAAGGTTCGTGTGCAGCGCTCTGCATTCCACCCGAGTTTAGGTCGGCGCGAGCGGGCAGGTGCCCCTCGTATGCCTCTTTAGGCTATTGAAACACCAAGCAACGGCCTTTTGCTTTTCAGTTTCTTACGGTCCAACGACTACGTCAGTTCGTCGCAGTTACTGAAACCAGAAATGAATTTTCAGATTTCAGTAAATTGTCGATGCCAAATACTATGATGCTATCAACAATTGTTTGAGACTTTTACGTTCGTTACACATTTTGTAGTTATCTAGTAGTAGAGTGGGCCCGTGAGCCGTGGCCACGAGCCCACTCGTACTTTAGGTATCGCGTTAGAACCCGCCAGATAACTACACATATGATGCTATCCGTCATTACGTCCAGTCTCAAAATGACATTAACGACATTACAAAGCATGTAAAGGTAACGAAGCAACAGTTGCTCAGTGAAAGTATGTAAGTGTAAAGTAAATAAATACATTAATAGGCCTGAAATAAGCAAATAATTATCTGAATGCAAGAGCTGTTAAGTCCGCAGAATTATGCTCGGTGGCGGGTCGGATGTTTGGCACACGTGAGGGCGCGAATGCAACAAAGGGTTGATTAGGGATGCTCTATTGTCGATGTCGATGTTTCGATTTAAGAACTTTACATACGGTTCATCTAAAGGCTACCTATATTTTTTCATCCCAATCAACATTTTTAAACATTCTATACATATAACATTCTTTTTTGTCGACAATTATTATATATTTATTTGTTGATATTAAGGGCAATGTAATGTACAAATGGTTCCGTAGACCTATTTAAAGTACCTATCACATGATGGTAAACGAGAATAAAATACAAATAATTATTTAAAATTGTATGTACGACGTTATACCTTGATATGTATTGCGCGTGTAACTTAACAAAAACCTCGTGTCTGTAAAGTGTGAAAAAAGTGATAAGTACCTTGAATGTCCGTCTTTTCTCTCGATCCGCAATGACAAATATCAGATTAATGTGATCATAATTCGGGCGTAAAAGAGGTTGAAATAGGAAGTAGTGTCACGCTGCATTGCAACATAATTCTACCAGCTCGTCCGGAGATGTACCTCTTGCTTAGACGGAACTGGCGTGAAGTGAGATTTTCGATGTCGCATCTCGTGCGGTTTGTTAGTAGCCACGTAGCACAACACCAAAGTAACCCTTTGAGCTGGTACGCGTGTGGAGCGCGTATAATGCATTCATGGGCTCTCGAGCGTTACGACTGCGAAGTAACTAACGACCCCACACATTTTATTTATTATTTTAAACGGCACAGTTATAGTGCCGAGATTTAGCGCTAGGGTCGACGGAGAACTCGATCCTCGAGACTGGAGCAGACAGGGCGAGAGCGCCAGGACCTTGTACACACTGAACTGTTCGTAAAATAATGTCTTAATGATGTGTGGCGCGAACGTCTGATGTATGTTTGCTACGGCTTACATGTAATTTGGCGATGTACATATATAATAGTCTGGCATAACTTATGATTACTTTTTATTCCGAAAAAAAAAGTGTCCCTAACAGCAATGAATTTATACAGATAAAACCGCAGTGCACGTCATTAGATAGATACATGTAATATACAAAAACCAAGTGTTACGATGTTTGTAGACGATTTCTTCCAAAATGGCCTCTGTTCTTTCCGATTTTTTGGCTTTCGCTCATCAGATTCGGTAGTACAGAGATCGGGTACTGAGGTGGTGTCGAGAGTCATCGCAACGGGCGAGTCTATATAATAATAATAGTAATAACATCTGTGGATCACAGCACGTTAGCCCGGCCGTTATTTTTTCTCGTCCTCGAATTGTTTTTTATAGTTAGTGTGGTATCTTCTGTTATTAAATGTTTCAGTTTTCATTCTGTCAGATATCATGCTTCTATTCGTAGCGTTTTGGCAAGTTGATAGTTTTTTCATTCGTGCTCTAGTTAGAGACCTGTTCGGCAGCCATATGTAAGAACTGGTAAAGTACATGTAACAAATAGTTCCTTTTTACTTCTTGCAGACCGACTATTATTAGTCTTAATAATATTCTGGCCTACGTGAGAATATTATTAAGTCACCTGCAAATCTCAGCTGTGTCAATTGGTCTCCATTTATAGATACGCCCTGCCCAGTCTAGTTGACGAAAAATCTCTTCTAGTGTTGCACTGAATAGTTTTGGAAAAATAAGATCTCCTTGACGAACGCCTCTTCTAACGTTTATTAGATTCCTCCCTTTCCTAGTTAAATTTTTTCTATGCTATTCTCATAAATGGTTTTCGAGATCTTGAAGTATAAATATTCAGTGCCCTTGTTCTTAAGGGCTCTCCAGATCATGTCATGTTCGAGTAAGGCAAAAGCTTTGTAATAATCGACAAAGCAGTCGGCTTTTCTCAAAAAATTCTTTGACTACGTGGATATGGTTTAACATCGAGTAACCACTGCCAAATCCTGCCTGCTCTCGTCTAGAGTTCTTGTTACACGACCAAGAATCACTTTAGAAAATATTTTATGAATTGCAGGTACTACAGAACAGAAATATATTTAATATTTTTTATAAATTTAAGATATGTTTTATATTTACGATTTTTAATATAGAAATACACATATAAAAACATGCATGATGTAGATGGGATTCGAACCCACCGTATACACGTCCCGCCAAATGTTATAACTATAGTCACCGGGAAGGATATTCTGGTTTCCGTGACCAGAGCCTACATGGGTTCTGTTCTTTACCCGTGTGTCGCTGCCAGCATCTGCGGAGGTGTGCTACACCTCTAGAGGGGAGACGGAGCACGTGATGAGCGCCGCACGCTACTACGCAGTGCTGTGCTACGCGTATGGTGTTCCGTCTTGCCCTTCCTCGTTTTTCTGCCTTGCGTTGTCTTCTGCTTTTAAGACAAATATGAATCTTCCTTATGAATCCTCCGATCTTTCTAGGTTGGTTCTGCTTTAAGGACTGTACCTAAAATTTAAAAAAAAGTGAGTGTGTGTGCGTACGTAGGCACGTAAGAAGTTATACGACAAAATACGTCATACCTATACTTAAATGAATGACCAGTGAGCAGCAGTTGGTTGAAATAACAGTGACATGCTTATCTCTTATCAGTCGGTGTTTTAGTGTATCGTAAAATTAACTCTAAACATCCACCACACGCGCCAAAACGACTATAACTTCAAAAATGGCTAACATTAGCTACGTATACAAATAAGGGCTCCATAACAAGAAGTACCTACACGTGGTATCAACCCTTTTTATTGGCGTGAAAAAATGTCAATAAATGGCACGATTTGCCGCTGAGCCGTGACGCGAGCATTTGCGCGAATCTTTTAACGCATGCGGCGTCTAATGATGGGGAAACATGTTTATTTCGTTCACAATGTTTAACTGTTTTATGAGGGCTCAGTAGGTGATCTCTCTGGGACCTGCGGGTGAGGCTGACCCGTAGCTTACACTTTAACTTCAGGTTCTTCTCGGGTCTGATATAGGGTTGAACCGGGAGTAGTAAAGTGAAGTCCAAAAAGAGTTTTGTAAAATCCTATTTTGAATAAAATATTTTAGTTTTGATATTATCAACAACTGCAGGAAAGCGAGTTGAGCCAAGGATGCTCAACTGTTAAGTTAATTTTAACCCTACTTAGCAGAGCCAATAAATGCGACGCCTCTACAGAATGATGAAAGCGTCTATAACTGTCAATCATTAAATTTAAAACAAACGTTCCTGAACAACACGTTTGTGGGTTAAGGACAGTTATAACTTATAGGGTAATAGTAATTTCGGTGACATTTTATTGTTTATTATTTAAGTTATGTAAATGTGATTTTATATTTACGAAGATTGAATGAACTGATCATTGATGATGGATCCTCTGAATTTATTTAGCCGTTTCTTCTCGGGACAGGGCTAAGGTTGGACCATTGCCATATTTAATTGACAACGTTCAAAAATTATTTTTATAATTTTATTTTAAATAAAAGAAATCAATGTTCTTCGCAGGCTTCGGTGTATGAATGACTGTTTTAAGTTGATAATTGTATATAATTCGTATAGTGTCCGACCGATCATTCGGTTTCGGTGACCAACCTGACGAACCGCGACCAAAACCGAAACTGCATTCGGGAGTTCTTTCGCTGTGTTCTGTCGAAAAATTCCCTTGATGCGTCGAAGACATTTTAGACAGGCTTATATTTGCAGTTCGTTTGGATAATATGTGATGTGAATTTTCATATTCTTAGAAAAAGAACAATATTTTTAATACATTATATAACAGTAATAAACATTTTGTTACCATTTTAATTATATTCTATGAGTCAACAGTGAGGGTAAAGAGTCTGTTACAATTTAATTACACTTTCATATATATTTATTCAAGGATGGTCTTTCCACGTTCGCAGACTTATAATACAAGTAACAACGTTAAGTACAAGAACAACAATGGGATTAATACAGTTTTTAATTAGGATTAGAATAAAGTGAGGGTATGAAGTCTTATCTGGCGGTTGTCCGAGACTCCCGGCTGCAACTTGGATGGTCCTTTATATATATAATTATTGTACCATAACCACTAAATGTCACGGATTGTCCTTCATTCCTTGTATTCACTATTTTAAGAATAAATCGCCATTTAATAAACAAAACATGCATTGTGACACGAATATGTAGATTCACGGCGGAAAATAAAAAACTATTTAACCATGATTTGGGAATGTGTATGTATGTAGCATCAGCAATCCCAAATACATCCATCCTCAACCTCGCCAAAAGGAAAACATTTTTCATCACAGAGTGACATTTCTTCAACACAGCGAACATTAAGCCTTACAATCAAAGATGACAGATAAAATATTTAAGTGGCAACAGCTATAATTGCTACAGTATTAATTATTAATTGGTTACTTTCATTTGCTAATACTATACTCAAACAATTGTTAGTTACTTTAGTGGTGCTGATATTATGAATTCAGAGGTCTCTTTTCAACTTCTTTTCAATACCTACCAATCACTAAGGTATTTAAGTTCAGTTAGATACTTTGGTATTTTTTTATATAATAAGGGGCAAACAGGCAGGTGGTAAGTAACCCATAGACATCCGCAGAACTCGAAGTTGTCTGTATTTGAAATAAGTAAATAAAAGTAAATTGACTCTTATAAATAAACAGATGGATACATATTTATGTTTACTAACTAACAGCTACAGACAGACACTATGTGCTCGGTAAACTGATGTTTTGCGATTTAAACCTTCAACCCAAATCGGGAGGTCCTGTGTCGATTATTAATTAATTAAATGCGGGGTCCTTGTGTTGATGATTAAGCAGCGAAAGTGCCGAAGACTGCATATCTATGTAAATTTAACTTAAAAAATAAAGAACTATAAGATACGAGTGTGCTTTATCACACGACCGAAGTAAAACTTCTTTAGTTATATGAAACGCAACTGGAAGTGGCTGCAATGCATCGGAATTGGGCCGGCACTAGCGGGTAGGTACCTCACAATAACGGCGTAAAGTAACAGCTACTCTGTCGCTTTTCGTGCAGTTTCAGAGTATCAGATGGCCCATAGGAGGGGAGAATGAAAAGAGGACAACACTTTTGCACTAACTATAATGCGGATGTTTATGGGAGTCGGTAGTTATCAAAGTGGATGATTTCTCTTTTGTCCTCCTATAATATAAAAAAAGTGAGAGAAACAAAATATGTGTCACCTCTCTCCCCCTCTCTCTCTCTCTCTCTCTCGCCTATACTGTAAGACGACAACTTTCTCCACAAATCAACATATTATTATATTTTTTAAGTAAAACTTATTTACACGCGCTTCAACTGCGGAGTAAGCTGGAGAATGCGTGACGGGAGTTTCTGTCTCTCTGAGACGATTGCCGAAATTCGGTTGCGGTTTCAGTCGGACTCTTAATTAGTATATCATGTTTCATATTTATATCCATTTCACACATTTATTGAGGAGACCGGGTGACTTCGTTGAACCATTGGTATATTTAATTGACGACGTAAAACCTCGCCAGTGGGCAGTAGGCATAAAGGTTACTGCGGTTTCGTGTCTTACGATTTTTCGCCTTTCACCCAGACTGTCACAGATTCAATTGTTGTCATTCCAAAAGTAAGAAAAATACATAATATATATACCTAGCTCCCCAGCACGATATGGGAGGTACGTCTCGCTCACACGATGGTGGCCCTAAAGTGACGATTCGTGCAGAGTGTGTCGAGAGGAAGGCGGCAAAGCGTCTACATGTCAATGCGCATGTGCAGGTAACGGTAGTCATCAAGAGTTATGTAAAAATGTACTACTGATTAATGTCCACCTGCTAGGTACATCGCACGCAACACGCTACGACGCCCAAACAACAAACACACTAAATGTCACCAATAAATCCATACAATAATTCCGTAACGAGGCCAAGGGCCGGCAGAGGCGGGAGATGAAAGGGTAAGCCCAATACGCGTGTCCGATCAAATATTTATATAAATTGCCTTCGATATCGACAAAGGGTTACCCGATACGCGATTTGACGCTATATTATGCCATCAGTAGAAAAAATATCGATTTTATTGTACTTTTTTTATTTCGTATAGAGCAGACGAGCAGAGACGGAGGACTGACTATGAGTGCCGGAACATGCAGATAACCTTTCCTCTCCGACCTGTCTGAAACTTATAATTAGAGTATTCCTCAGTAACTTATACGTAGGGTATCCCTAAGGATGCGTTCGTAGAAAATACCCAACAAATCCGCATATTTCTAAAACTACAAATCGCTATTGTTCAAACCATCTTACATTAGAAGTTAAAAAATATTAATTAAATTTAATTCTATAGTCTCAATTTTTTACGATGTTCCCCTCGATAGTTTGAATGTATGAGAGATGCGACACACTTTTTACCACATAGAAGCAATACCTCGCGAAGTATTATTATAAGCAATCAAAAAAACAGATCCTCTTTTTTATTTATAAATATTTATCTAATGACACCCCACACTGCAATGCTCTCTCGAAGAGTTTTTAATCCCTCAGTTAATAATATACCTAATCTTGCCATAAATGTTGTAACGAAGAAAAAAATTTTTTAATTGCTAATAACATTTGTTACTTTTGCAGTGTGTTAGCTTAAAACATAAACATAAAACAATTAAAAATAAAAATAAGCTTATTTGAAGTGATCTCCATTGACTACAATATACTCATTTAAACGTTGAGGCCAGTTATCAATGCTCTCAAGTTATCAAACTCTTTCCATGGGGAAATTCTTCACCGCCAGTCGTATGGATTGTTTTAGGGACTTCAAATTATCATGGCGTTTAGACCAACCATGCTGTCCTCTCAAAAACTGACCTTAATCATAGTCCAGCGGATTAAGGTCGGGACTAGATGAAGGGTAGTCTTCATTTTTATAAGTTCGTTCGTTTTAACCACGAGCTTTATGATCTGGTCCCGAGTTTTGCTGGTAGGACCATACTTGTTTATTGGACATGGTCTTATTAAGGTCCTTAACTACCTTCTCAAGAATTATACACTTGTGACGATGTTTTGACTGTTTTTCACAAAAATATGTCTCAGTCATGCCTTCATGGCTAACACCCACCAAACCATCACTGAAGTCTGATAATGCCCACGTTGCACTCTGTCGACTAATTTGGAAGCTTCCTTAGAGTTTTGAGCATAAATAAGGTCACTTTTTTGTTAATATTTTGCTCAGTTTTAAAAAAAATTCTCATCCGTAAAGAAAAATTTTCTGTGACCTCCCTTAGCGTACCACTTCAGGAGCTGTTTGGACTTTACCGCCCTATTCATGTTTAATTTATTAATAAAGAAATGAGCAGTGCGTCTCTTATAAGCTGCAAGCCCTAAGTCATCTTTTAGAATACGCCACATGGTTCTAGATGCCACACTTTCCATCACTGCTTTGACCATATTTTACATACGAATACTACGTGGACGGCCAGACCTTTCTCTGTGACATATAGAGGAAGTCTCATTGTATCTATCAATAGCTCGGTATTCAAATACTTGACTAATAACAAGTGTATGGAAAGTTTTAAAAATTGCATTTCACTCTATACTTTTACGGGTAGTGCACCCGAGATCATGGTTGTAAAGCTTTCGAAAACTCGGGCTATTTATTAAATCCGTAATCTCGGGCTAAATATTATCCGTAAAATAGTTTTATTGTAATGAGTAACATTCGCGTAAACTTAAGACATCAATATGGTTCCATACCTACTGTGTGTAATCCAATTACAGTGATTCTGTTCTGTTAACCTCCCCGATCAATGTGGCGCCAAAATGAACAACACATCATATAAACATGACAGATTCCAAATTCAAATGCAATATTCTTTTATTTTTAATTGTAACAGTATTTATGGTCAGACTAACTATATATGCTGCCTTTAATAATTTTACTTTTCAAAATCATATTGCCTACACATTGTACCCATAATTTTTACACTCCGAGTAATACGTCTGTGACATAGGTACGGACAGGAGGATGACGAAACTAAAAGAGGTTTTTGACATTTGGCTGCGGAACCTTGAAAAGTTAATATAAAATGCAGTAACATATAGCTGGGCCTCGCGGTTTCACCTCATAAAATGTTTTGTTTGTTTGTTATGTTACAGTCATAGAATCCAGAATATACATACACCTGTACCAATTTACATATTAAGCTGTTCGGCAGTATCATGCAGCCTTGCAGCCGATTTGGACGGGACGAACTCTCGCTCACATGACACCGCCGTAAAGTGACATCTATGCTGTCACGTTTCGTACGGTCTGTGAGTACCTGGTGGCCCATTGAAGGGGGAGAAGAAAAGCAGGACAACGCATCTTCATGGCAATTGTCCATAGCGTCGATATAGTCGTGCGAATTCTTCGTTTGCTCGTTTGCCTCTCATGTTACATAAAAGAAGAAAAAAAACTTTCGCATAAACATATAACATTGGTACGAGTAGCAGTTGTCGCGCTGCGGTGTCAGAGGACGCGTTTGTTGTGTACAGCGGGCGGCGGCGCCGGCGCCTACCCGGCGGCGGACCTTCAGTTCAGTCGGCTAAATAAACTCACAGCGGGTCGAGAGGGGCGTGTCGTGCGACACCCACATGGGCTCCCATTGGGTAGCCCCCATGGTATACGAGGGGTGCTGCCGACGCGGGCCGCAGTGAGGGCGCGGCAGGCGAGCTCGCTAGTCATGGGTGTGCAGTCGTAGTTATAGCACAGTCACTTAGTCAATGCGTGTTGTGTTTGTGGAGTTCGTGAAACATATTCGAAACAACACAGTAAGTCTCCAGTTTATTCACTCTTACATGGTGCAGACTGTAGGCGCGCTTGGCTGGGATGTTTCGACATGAGATATCAACGTAGTTAGTAACGCAGCTTGTCACGGTGTAGTCCTGCGCAGCTATCTCCTGGTGTAGCGGAGAGGCTGTTCCACCACAGATAATAAAGCTGGGGTTTCAGTCTTGGTCCGGGCTAAATGTGTCGTTGGGTTTTTTAGTTTTGAATCGCATACGGAACTGGTATATACTCGGACGTCTCAGAGCACGCCGCGTCGTCTGGTCGTGCCCGACTGCCGTCCAATCGGTTTCCTTTTCCAGAGGGACCAACAACAGTTCATCGGAATAGCGAACACTTGTGTCTGCTGGTAACAATCGGAATTGGAGACTAGAAACTGCAGTTTTGTCCGCGCAGACACTACTATGGTCCTGCCTACTTAGCCCAATAGAGATGACCACTAGCGGCACCATAGCAGAAATCCGTCCCGGAGGACATAACATCATATCCGTCTGCGCTACTAAAGCATCAAAAGCATCGTTGTAAACATAAGTTTCTCGTATTCAAAATTTTGCAGACTCGAGCAGCCAGTTTTAAGTGTCCCTATTAAAATCCCGATTAGGCCAATAACTCAACTGGTAGATAAAATAATTTCTGTTTGACAGGTTCCAGTTACAAGGTAATATAAGCCTTTGTAACATAGTTACAGCTAAGTTTGGAATAGCTATTTAGAGTTTTAACATTAATCTGTGAAAGGAACCTTTAATAAAATATAGTAGCGTAGAGTTCTATTGGTATACAACTACTATCAATTATGGTCGACTGCTGAAGTATTCGGCTCCAGTGCAGCCGGCGCGTAGTCTGCAGCCTCTAGTGGCTGTACTTTGTGATCTCTTTGTATGTTCTTAAGATGCGTGCAATAGAAAGTAATCGTTAGGAGGGGTGCGCTTTTATTATTCCGAATCTGACGCGTACCTGTTATATGTAAGAGGTAGGGCCATTCTACACAGGAGGATGCAGTGCCACGCATAGTACATGACGGTACATCCTCTTATGCAACGGAATTGGGCCGACCCGATCGAGGAGGTACCTCTCGCACACATAATACCGCCGTAAAGTGACACCTACAGTGTCGCGTTTCGTGCGGTTTGTCAGTAGCCGCTGGTTCATGGGGCAAAAAGGAGGGCAAGGCATCGGCATAATTATGCTGAAGTTGTAGTCGTTGCAGGGCTCCGATTTCTCGTTATAACATAGCATACTATAAAACAAAGTCCCCAAAACCTAGACATGTGTAACAGACTCTTTCAAAATTTACAGAACGTGAACGAAACTTTACGGGGTTTTCTGTACAATTTATTACTATAACTCGAAGACAGTCACGGGCGAAACCGGGACGAATCGCTGGTAGAAATAACGTAAAACCAATGAACTTTAAACTTATCTGGTGCTTTCTTGTGTCATGGTAATAGTTTAACTATGTGCCTACGAATATATTTAAATAGGTTTAGGTGTTGGCCATGCGGTGACCACGTGCCCTCCCCGCGCGTCGGTATGAAGTTCCAGCACACGCTGCCGTGTTGTGGGCGGCGGCGTGACGCGCGCCGCTCGCGTGCCGGGCGCGTGGCGTGACCGCAGCAGGTGTCCGCGGTGGCGCAGCGTGCGGACTGCGGGCACAAGTGCTCACTCTCATTATATTTCTATTTGATAATAATCAAACACGTCGACTGCAACTGTTAGCAAGTGAGCCTTTAAATAAGGATGCAGAACGTCAGTGGCGGCGACAGCTGCAGTAAATACTTATATCTCTGTATACTTTGATGTCGCTGGACACAACTCGTGAACTCGTAGCGATATCAGCGCCTCGCGGCTTCACCTGCGTGGCTTCGCTCATATTGCCGCAGCGTAATGGTTGGTAACTTCTGACCTTATTTGCACAACTCTGTGATAAAATACATCCTTATCGTAATGAGAGTAGATTTCTATTTACGTCATGAATCTGCTTTCAGTCTCTCAGTCTTTGTCCGTCCCTCAATCATTGTCAGCCTCTCAATGGCGTTTGCTCTGCTCTACTTTAGTATCCTTCGCTGTACAATACGAGCTGCGTAGAGGACCCCCGGGCAGCGACGGCCTCGCTAATCTGGTTGCTGAAGTTGTCTCGGTCACGTAGCCTCCATTAGGTCCAGCAAGTTATTTCAGTCAAAGACAGGAAATACCATAAAATCTCTTGAAAAAATTTCCTGATGCGTTAGTGGTAGTAAGCGGGCTGATGATGATTAAAATCAAAAATTAATACAATTGTCGCATGCACGAAGTGTAGCGGAAAATTAACTTTATAAGTGTCGCCGGAAATCACAGACCGGAAGTCGGAAGTGATAAAGTTCAACTGGGTTTCCGCGGCACGTGGGTCACGCGATCGGGAGCGGTCAGGGACAACCAGGGGAGGGGTGAGATCAGGGGAGAGCGCCGTCGGGGTCGGTCTGCCTGACGTGAAAATTATACATAATATTGACTTTGAGTAATTACACACCTGTCAAGCTACGTCGGCTGAGACACTAGCGGCGACACAGTGGCAATAGCAATTTTGTACAATCCGATAAAGAGGGTTTTAGGAGGGGTCCACGTAATAAGCCGACGTGTGTACAGTACCCACAAAGATGATAGACATCATTTTTGTGGGTACTGTACACACGTTGGTACAGATGTACCAACATTATAAAATTCCAATATTATTGGCCCATAGGAAGGGAGGTAGAAATGAGAGCATCGCACCTGCATGACAATAATGCGGATGTCTATGGGCATCAGCAGTCGTCAAAACACTACGATCGATCGTTTGCCCCGCTATACTATAAAAAATATCAACGGTAAGCTCAATAGCTACTTCTCCGTTTTGAAGAATTCTTATTTAGCCCTTTTACCGAAGAAAGTTATAAGCTATACCATCAGACGCAAAAATATATTGGAGCATTGTATGCGGGGAGGCCTATGTCCACCAGAGGATGTTGTCTGGCTGATGATAACAATGATGCGGGTTACTAGTGATTTGTGTTTACGTATATTCATAGATCAATGGACATCCACTGATCTATGAATATCGACCGTTGGTAAATAATTTGAATGTCTTTTGTTTCAGGTAAAATGTTCGGAAATGACTTCGAAGATTTTTGTGACTTCAATGACAGCATTTGTAGCACTGACTCAGGTTTCGATAGATCTTACGCAGAATCAGTTGGAACACCATCAACAACAGGCACTCCCATTAAACAAGACACTACGGACCTGGGAATATCTCTCACGCCTATAAAAGTCACAAGTGTAAGAAGAAAACTCTTCTCTGATGAATTTGATTACCAATTTCAGGGAAGGATAGAAAATATCAAAACTTTTGAAGAATTTCAATCAATTAACCAAACATCTACACCTGTGAAGAACAAAGAAAAGAGACCTAAGGATCCAAATAAACCCAAGAGAAAATATGCAAACGGTAAAAACAGGGTACCTAGATGTAAAAGTCCCTCACAAATATTAAAAATAAAAAGAAATAGACGTATGAAGGCTAATGATAGAGAAAGGAACAGAATGCATATGCTTAACGAGGCTCTCGACAGACTGAGGTGCGTTCTTCCAACTTTCCCAGAAGATACAAAATTAACCAAGATAGAAACTTTACGCTTCGCACATAATTATATATTTGCCTTAAGTCAAACTTTAGAATCCTTAGATAATATAAATACAGTACAAACAGATGATTGTGATATAAAATTTGATAAGATGCACAATTTTTCTACTGAGAAAACGAATAAAGACGCATTTAGAGAAATTTTCCTATTACCTAACAGAACTGACGAAAGCAATAGTGATGGAAGCTACAGAAACTTTCAAGGATTCAGCAAACCGTTCGCCAACGGATCTAATTTCATGCAGACATCTGAAGGCGTCCTCATCAATGTTGGCAATGTGACTGTTTCAGTGAACAACAAAGGCGGAAATTGTATAACGTCGACTACTGGAAGTGGCTTCTTTACGAATCCATCGAGTTTCGGTGACGATTTATCAACACAAAATTACTACCCCAAACCTTACGCACCCACCGACTATGGTATTAATAACTACAATGGAAATTTTGAAAATGAACCAAAAGAATATTTCAATCAACATAATTACGAGATATTTAAAAGTGCCTTTGAAAATGCAAAGAATAAGAAATACGAAGGCACTGACGTCAACGAACACGTGTCCACCTACATCCCCATGTCCAAGTACTCGTATTACTACAACGAGAGATGCAGCAATTACAATGGTGACTGTTACTTACAAGCTGATTATTGTTACGACCAAAGTAATCATAATAGAGAATATTACAGGGCTGCAGGTGTGGTCAACGCGCAAATATGATATTTTTTAAACAATGTAAAACATATCTAGTCAATGGAGAAATTGTATTTTTATATAAAGTAATTATATTATAGAACCTATATTTTTTATGTACAAAACTAGTGACAATAACAAAGTTTTACAACGAACCAAAAATGTATATCTAGTCATATCAAAATTAAAATATATTTAATACTTGTAAAATTTTGTTTCACTTTTGTTAATTATTTTGAAACAGTAAATATGAAGTGTATTTGCGAATTGAATTTAAAATGTAACAAAAGATTCTT
>JAFELO010002960.1:0-10003 GCA_017140195.1 Eumaeus atala
CGCAACCCGACGCCGCACGAAGAAAATTTTTACACCAAAAGATGCGCCTAAATAATACCTTTCGGTAGCCGCCACTGCACTATAGTTCCGATATTTAGCTCACGCCTAGTACCGGAAAAACAGAGCATGGAACTACCTCTTACATATTATATCGAAACTTAACGTAATGGCCAAACTATTACTTAGCGTAACAGTGGATGGAGTCAGTTGGGACCAAGGCACTGGCCGTCAGTCGTCGATATAGTCAGTCCGGATATAGCGAAAGCTTTTGATAGGGTCTGGCATAAAGCGCTCCCTTCAAAGTATCCATCTTACGGATTGCCTGGGAAACTATGCCTCTGGATGACTAGTCTTTTGACAGATCGCAGCGTGAAAGTCGTTATCGACGGTGCACGCTCGGACCCTAAATATGTCAATGCTGGTGTTCCACAAGGGTGTGTTATGTCTCCCACATTATTTCTTCTGGACATCAATGATGTGCTTATAAAATGAGAGTACTGGTGATGCACTATACACTGGCCGCACCAATATTTCCCGGGAGAACGCCACCAAGTGTCGGGACCAAATTGTGTCTGAAGTCGAGTCTTTATTCACGAAAGTCTCGAAATGGGGCCGACAAAATTTAATACAATTTCACCCCAAAAAGACACAACTTTGCGCGTATACCACTGAAAAACAACTTCTCCGTATCTCCTCGCTCCGAAAATACCCCCCTAATGGCCTCAGCTAGTATCGGGATTCTCGGAGTCGACATATCGAAGAACGTTCAATTCCGCGGTCATTTGGAAGCGAAGGCTAAATTAGCCTCAAGTAAGTGTGCTCAATTGGGTGAAGCAGTACTTTACGCCACAACATCGGCTGTACATGCGAGGCACAGGGCCGACCGTATATGGAGTTCTGCTCTCACCTTTGGGCTGGTGCCCCCAACAATCAACTCGCCCTATTTGATCGTATTCAACGTAGAGCGACTAGAATCATTGACGACCAGGTCGTTTCCGTGCAGCTTAAATACTATATATAATCCTTTGGCATTAGGAAGAGACTCTACCGAATCTATAACGGGTGTTCCGAGAAGTTGTGCAGATTAATACCAGCAGCGGAATTCCACTCTCTGAGTTCTCTAAGTTCCAACATTACCACCTTGATGTCCCAAAGTCTACTATGCTATGCGTTTCTGGCGCAATTTCTTATCGCGCACTACATCCATGTGCAACCAGCTGCCACCGTCGATATTTCCGTACCGATGCGATATGAGGTTCTCTATCTCTTCAAGAAAAGAGCTTACTCCAAGGACAGCAACGCGCCTGCACAACCTCAGGTCATACGGATGTCTATGGTCGGCAATAGTTACCTACCACCTACTCGTTTGCCCATCCTTTAAAAAAATATTTGAAAAAATTCTATTCGAGCAAATTTATCCCACTATAAGGCCTTTCATAATTGAGCAACAGCATTTATTTATTACAGGAAAGTCCACTGAGTTCAATTTGTGTGAATTCCGCATGAGGCTTTGTTACGCATGGATGGTGGTGGACAAGTTAATGTCGTGTACACTGATTGCTCAAAAACGTTTCACAAAATCCCGCATATAAAATTAATAAATAAACTTCGAGCCTTTGGTTTTCATGGGGATCTTTTACGTTAGCTGGATTCTTATTTAAGAGAACGTAGTCAATGTGTAGCTATAAAGAGTTTTACTTCTGCTTTTGTACCTGTAACATCTGACGTTGTACAAGGTTCCCATCTGGGCCAGTACTATTTAATCTATACACTATTTACATTAAATCCTTTTTTAATAACTGTAAAATTCTTTTGTGGGCAGACGACCTAGAAATATTTAGACATTTAATACATCTGAATATTTTTTAAAGTTACGACTGTGATTTGGCGAGTAACGATGTTTATAGATATTGACAATACTGCGGAATAAATAACTTACACTTTAACGTTGACATACAACGTTTACAAGGAAAATAAACCAATCATCTATAGTTACAAATTAAACGGAATTCCTATTAGTATAGTTGGTATTGCGTAAGATAGTAAACTCACTTTTGCAGTACACATGGATTACATCGCGCCCAAGGCGCATCGTATATTTGGTTTTCTTTTAAGAAGTGGAAAAGAATTTAAATTTTGTAATACACTTATTTTATTATATAATTCATTCGTTTGCTCAGTGTTAGAATATGCCTCCACTGTATGGAAACCCCAGGAATAAAACGTACATTAATTCCATAGAAGTATTACAAAACAGATTTTTCAGAAGAACACATCATAAAATAATTTCTGAAAACACTTTACCCTCCTTGTGTAATCGTCGCCATCTGAGAGACCAAGTTTTATTTTACAAAATAATGCATAACAGTGTAGATTCAACATATTCTTCAATTGTCCACGTCTGTGCTCAAGAAAATCAATTTTCTTCTATATTGCAAAACGTAAAGGTTTTTATGTAAGAATATATTTTTGATTCGAGCTAGCGGTACTTTGAACAAACAATATAATCAGATAATTTTTAATTTTTAATACTTAATTAAATTAAAATAAAAATAATCATAAAATAACCATTTCAATTATATTAATGTGAATAAAAAGAAGTAAATTATGTTAAAATCAAGGAAGAATACGTCTTCAAAGGGCAACTATTGCAATTAGGTAGATATAATTTCTAGAAGGAAGCCGATAGAAGGATTCAGTTAGGTTGGGCAGCATTCCGGAAACTTCGTCACATTCTCATGTCACCTATACCGTACCGTTCATTGAAAGAGGCCTATGCCCAGCAGTGGACCGATAAGGGCTGATGATGATGATGATGAAATAATGTTAAACACCTAAAATATTGTTAGGAGTATGTTTTAATAATAAGTGGAAACTTTGTTGATATACGAATTAGTAATTTTTTTTTATCTAAGTGCTATAATCATTGTTTGTTTCCCTATTAAATAGAAAGTAAAAAGTTACAAAATAAATAAGTACCAGCTTTCTCGATGGAGCAGTCTAACACGTGTTTGTCAAGCAACAACACCAAACAAAAACCCACAAAGCACTCTGTTTGCAGTTACCATTTATTTTTGTCTGCAAATACCAACGACCTTTTTTTTTGTAGTTATCATTAACACTTTCCTATTATGTATCGAGATACAATTCAAATAAAACTGTTTGTATCGGCTTCAACACACGACTGGAGCTTACTGGAACGAATTTGATTGTGCAGTGGAGTGTGAGTGAAATGATACGTAAGCGCGGTAAAGTGTTACACTGGTGTAATGCTGTTTATGAAAACTGTTTACGCGGTTATACATCTCATACTTTTTATCACACCGCACGCCCTTAATAATTTCTTATCGAGTACAGTTCACAATTTGACATAGCGTAGCACACCTACTGCTATAGTATATATGGCTCAGCGGTCCGTGCTACTACAGAAATATCGGTCTACGGTTGTATCGTAGCACTAGTAGCGATTGCTACGAATACTATAATACGAGTAAACATTTATACAGTCCGTATGCAATTTATCATAATATTTCGGTGGTTTGTGAATGCCAGATTTGCGCTGGATGCAAGTGGTCGGTGTTCTTTTTCTTTTTGGTTGGCGGCGCTAGTCCAGCCTCAACAGTTCGACTGACTACGAAGACTTTTTGTCTTCAGGTTTAGGGAGACGACAGGGGGACAGATGGTTGGTGTTCATCGTTAGAGATTTAAATACATCAGGGCAAGAGGTAAATAAATAAGGGCTATCGATATTTCATTTTTCAATTTTATACAGAAAAAAATATCTTTTGTAAGATACTTAGAGGCGCCTGGCCATAACGATATAATTTTTTATAGTATCTTTTTTTGTAATTATCAACTCTCTTGTACTCTGTACTTTCTTCGATTGTTGTCATCATACAAGTTATTTGTAGTGATCTAACCTTGTTTGTTTGTAGGGGGTGATCTTCAGAAATGCTCCGATCCGATCATGAGAATTATTTTCCAAAAGAAAGGCACAATGTACTGGATGCTATATATTAATACAATTAGTAGTAATGAATGGAGAAACTTCCTACTCCTCCTATTTTCTTTTGATGAAACTCGTTGCGGGTCCCAAAGCAGTTTTTAGCATTCCCTCGGGTTGCCTGCGATCATATCAAAGGGTCACAAGTGGCGGCCTCAGTCGATCCTGGAGACATAGGAGCAGCAACGTTAGGGGTATTATGGTGAGGGAAACCCGAAAAAAAAAATAGTATCACACACACACATAATATAATTGCGTCGTGAATATAATTAGTTAATACACAACAAAGTAGGTACGGTTCGGTTAGTATTGCATAATTACCCGTCTAAGCTTGAAGGCGGGCAATGTGTTTAATAATGATAACCAGGTATGATAAACGTCATGTATAGTTGAAACTTGTATGAAAAGAGAATCAACATACAGGCTGTAATTTGTTCAGAAAAATGCAACATCTGAAGTACGCAAACGAAGTCGAAGCACCCGCTAGTATTCAATAAGCCCAGATCCCGTGGCATGTTCCGCAACCGTTTTATCGAACTTAACGATGTTTTTCCAATACTAGAGGCAAATTATGTAATAACCAGAGCTACGTGCTCACGATTGAGGTCACCGGAATACAGGTTTAATATATTATTATGTTTACTGAGCTTATTTACTGTGAATCAAGGGATAAAAGTGGTAACACGATAACGTTCAGTAGACGGCTTGTGTAAGAGTAATCAGCTTTCATGGTTCCGAATATTATAAAATATAGGCAATGAAAAATCCTTTATTGCGTTTATTAAGTATATTTATATTATTTATATACTTAATAAACGCAATAAATGATAGGCGTTATAGAACTTTATAGAGCCTTTATTGTTGAATTTTTGCAGCAATAGGGGAAGTGCCTCTAGTATGTTGTTAATACTTACGACTTTTTTTTTGCTGACGCAGAGAAACGAATGTATGATATCTAGGGGCCCGGGTGGCCCTTATATCGCTCGTGGCACTCAAAGTGCGATACCGACGAAACTGCTGCGTGTTTCAGCCGCTATAATTGGAGGGCCCCGGATCTGAAACCAGAACAACCCTTTCAGCGACCGGTCAGATAAATTCCTCCCTAGCCTACTTGGCTGCCCTTAAACACTCCCCACGATTCTATATCTGAGTCGTATTTCTGGTGTCTGATGGCTGATGCTTTCTGCCATCACCAAATATATCAGGACCTCTCATCGCCAAAAGGAAAAAGAGTGACATTTCTTCAACACAGAGAACATTAGCCCTACAGTCAAAGATGATAGATATACTTTTCTTATAAAATATTTAAGTTTCAAAACATAATTGTTACAATGGGTTCCAATCCCGACTGGGCGCGAATACAGGGGCACTATTATTATCGGAGGTACAAGAAGTAGTGCCTCCTCCACACTGCCGTTTGTCATCCGCGAGGGAAAGGCCTCGCCTGCGGCTTCTTCTCTTACCCGTTTATCGGGTTCCTTCTAATGATCTCCTAGCAGACCTACTAGTGAGGCAGCCATCCCTGTAGATATCTGCAACTCAGGACTTATAGATCACAAGCGGATGCAAAGGCACCAGGTCACTCTCAAGCCCCCCATTTCCCAAATCATAGCTAGAGAGAGCATCTCCCACATAACGTCGATATGAAAAGACGAATACCAATTTGCGGGACATTGGTTAGCAAGTTATACCCATTAACATCTTTTGTTTTCTTCATGGGTGTCATTAATTTCTTTCAGCCTCCAGAAAATTCATTGCTCTTCCAGTTCGTAGTCGTCCACAAATCCGTACCATGATTCAAAATGGTAACGCCATTACGTAAAGGCACAATGTATGCTATGTAAGTTATGAAATTCACTCGTGAAAACAACTATATATCAACTCACTTTCTGCACTGGCTAGCCATTTTTCACAATCTGTTTTATCTTGGCATGGCGCCGTAAAGATCATCTAGAGTTAACTTACCCTGTTCAAATGCTATTTAAATAAGAATGATGCCAGTTTTATCTCTGTTTAAATGCTATTTTTATATGATGCTGTTTCGATTGCTGCTCAAATGCTATATTATCCAGCTGTGTCATCTTTTATCCAGACTTAAAAATGAAAGATGAAGAAATGTTTCTATAGAAGAACTTTCAATGATGTATCAGAAAAATATGACGGATTATTCGGTTGGTACTCTTAAGCCAGTTAGCGCTTTGTTAACCTTTAGTGGTTTAAGTGCGAAGGACGTCACTGGAAAGTTGAAAAAAGAAAGAACAAAGGGTATGTTTTCCTGAACCGCCGCGATTGAAAAAAAGAAACGTTCCTTTGGTTTGTGGTAAACTAGCGACCGGCTTCACTCGTAAATATATTATACACTGTAATCTTCTTTGGAAATTGCTGTATCCATGGGTGAAAATCGCACGAAAATCCGGCCAGCAGATTTTGAGAAAGTTTATTACATATAGACAAATGGCTTACTGTGACTTTGTTTTATAACAACTATAGATGTTCTAGAGACGTGTTTCACTTTTGAAAGTTTTTAGGAAACCAAAGATAAGAGTTTAAACCGCGAATGATACGAGTATAATAAGCACACGCGGAAAATTGTTATAGAAAACTGTATGTATTATTAACAAGATCTTTCTATTTTGTTGACGCGGGGAGATGCAATTACGCACCATCACCGGCCCTGGATGGAGTCCGTTAGGGTGTGAGGCTCGCGGCACATTAAAGGGCCTAATGCCCACTAAAATCACCGCGAGTGTCATCAGTGCCGCCTTTGATTATTTGCGCCAGAACTATAAATTAATTATACTAATTTACTAATTATACTCAACGGCTACTTAGTGCCCTAAGGATCCGATACCATCTCCACAGGGAATTTGACCCAACAGGATGGCTCAAGTATCTTTGGGATAGTGTTATGGGACTTTTGCATGTATGTAACGTTCTCACCCTTGCCCCGTACGAAAAATCACCTCTTGCTCCTACTATGTAGTCCCTCTTCTTATAAAAAATACAAGGACGGTCCCATTGTCATCGTCCAAGGTGTCTGGGTTCGTCCCAGGCTACCGAGCCTCACCACCACGACAAGGTTTGGACCATGGTGGGATTACTAAAAAAATCTTGAATGATATTAAGCAAGTACTAAATACTATTTCTACGGTAAAATAAAACTTGAGCCAGCTACTACAACAATATTATTCTCCCATTGGAAAATAAATTGATTAGAATAACGTCCTCTATACATATCTTCGAGGGTTATCGAATAGACACAGCTAGGTTACTTTATTTCAGTTACTTTCACAGCATTATGTCATATGGAATTCTATTATCGGGGTAAAGCTGCTGATATTGATTCAGTTTCTCTTCTGCTGAAAATGGCTTATATATAATATGATTTCAATGGAGCCGCTTAAGGGTAAATTTAAAACTGCAAAAATTATGACATTGAATGTCCATAAAAATATAGAAAAATTCTAAAAGAAATGTGATCTACATGATATCAATACTAGAAATAAGAACAAACTCGCTGTGCCCTCCTCAAGGCTCCATAAAGTTAATAATTCTTTTTCGGGTAACTGTATACGTTTTTATAATAAAATTCCCAGTAATATAACAGATTTGTCGATTATTAAATTTAAAGCTGTCGTTAAATCTCATATCCAAATCCCACTATAATGTAAAGGAATTTAAAAATTACAAAAATGTAATGGAATGAATTACTCTAAATTTAGGTACTTTTATGACAACTAAAAGAATGATAAGTACCCAGCAGAGTTTATGTCAGAGAAGATACCCACAGTATATTCTCTGACATGGCGCGTTGCGAACCCTCAATTTAAACTTAGCCGCTAAGACAATGAGAGATCATGATACACATCCAATATGTAAAAATAAACAATAAATATTATAACATGAACACCCAAAAACTGTCTGTCTTAATGTGAACGATTTTCACAAAATATACGGAACCGATTTTCAGGCGGTTTTCAACAAATGATAGAGTAAAATATAAGAGAGCGCATAATTCCCGAACAGTTGGAGGGGATCGTCCTACTACGTCGTGACTTACTTTTTATATGCTAAGGATATTGTTGTGCCTCTTTAACGTACTTTGACATGAATGAAAGAAAGAATGAATGAACACGAAACACGAATGAATATATCAAAATCCTTGTGCTGGCCTGCTATACAAATAAATGTAAAAATATGTTTGAGTTGTAAATAATAAATTGATGAGAAAATAATATATATAGATATATATATTTATATAATATATTTGCGTAATAAATAAAAAAAAATAAAAAAATACTTTAATATGTGTACAGATATAAACTTAGTAATTACATAGTTAATAAGTTGTTAAAAACATATTTTAATAAATAAACAGATAAATAAAAAAGCTGAAAAGGAACGAAACTTGATAGCTGAAAATAAAACAATATTAGGACTGCTTCCCGGAAGCAGAAATTTCGTCACCGACAACTGAGAATTAATAATATTACAAAGATTTCATAGTAGTTTAAACGAAATATAATGCGATACACGTCGGTACATGTGGTTTGCAGATCTTGTCAAAATCACTGCCATTTCATATCAGTCGGTGTGTCATTTACACTGGATGTGCTGATAAACGATATTTGGTGTTTGTAATATCTTGTTATAGGTAATATTTATTTAAATTTCTTGGTACACAGGATAGTTACTTGTAAGACTGCAGGGATAATGTAAATAATGTAAGCATGTGGATAAGTGATGGGCCAGAGTTGGGATTAGATCTCAATTATTAAGTAAAACCTTTTTGTGACATTGTCGCTACGACACGCGACAATTTGTGTATTACACGAGGGTTTTCTTTTTTTTAATTAGTACTGCTATAATGCACAATTTATTCAAAACTATCTGTATTTTTTCTTCATATAATCTTTTACTATACCAAATTTCAAATTTCTCCATTCGCGGAATTCTTTCAAAAAATTATGCGAATTTTTCACGCAATAATATATAGATGATCGGTGCATATAACCAGTATAAGTATAAGTATATATATATATATATATATATATATATATATATATGTACATGCATTTGCTATATGCATTTTCGAAACATCTGGAAATAATGGATTTTGGAATACATTATTAATAATTACAATAATTGTGGAGTTAGGTATTCGAATGTGTGAAATTAGGTATTCTAAAGTAATGCTTATTAATTACTACCCCGCGTAATTAAATTGTTTATGATAGATTTGAATACTATATCCGAATAATATATTTATGCAAGGTTTTATTAATGAATAGATTGTGAATAAGTTGTTAGGTATATAGAATTACACATTCAAAGTATTAGAATTTTTTTATGCCTACAAGTTGCAAATGTGTATGAAAGTTACTACGCGGTCCCAATTAAAATACGAGTATGTGCATAAACAGCTGAAAATCTTTTAATGGCGCTGACTGAGAAGTATTATTTTCATGTGATTGCAGATCTCAGTAGGTATTTGACATAAATTTCAGCCTGATCCATGACTTCTTGACAAAAGGATTGGTATGCGGGTATACAAATAAACATACAAGAAAGTGATGGGTTCTCCATTCTTTATTTTCAGGTACGAAACGTTAATAATAACACAACTAAAATATTTTAACATATTTCGCGCGAATTAAAGATGTGGATGGCTGAGTACAAGGATTGAGTGAGAGAAATCAAGAACAAAAAACTTTAACGCAAATATAATTAGAAATGACAATTAGTATGTTATTAAATTTGAAATTATTTTATTTTGCTATCTTTGGAACACAGTCGATCTATCTATTTCGAATCTCACATCTACATAATTAGACAGCAGAGCTGTAATTTCACGCCAGTGTGATCTGAGCGCACATCACACAGCGGTTAATCTCTATTGAGAAGTTATAAGATATATGCGTAGGAAATAGTTTTCAGATTTAATAACCTAGTAAACAATGTCAAATTATATAACATATTAATTGCCATTTCTAATTAAAT
>JAFELO010002960.1:10012-38598 GCA_017140195.1 Eumaeus atala
AACATCCATGACGTAGGCCGATTTCGAACCCACGGCCTCTATACACGGACTAACCGCCACTTTATCAACTGAGCCAGTGGTCGTCAATACCTTTGTGTCTTGTACCTGCAACATACTTGTGTGTTAAAAATGTAAGATTAGTTATGATAAATGGCGTAGGGATAGAGTAAGTGGTGTGAGAAGTCCTTTAGATAAAAATATATATTGGTTGATAATTTTATCTTCGACACGCCTAGTGTTGATTATTTGTATCCGGTTTCAGTTCATCTTACAGATGTCTTGCATTTAACATGTTTGTACATGGACGCTTTGCTTGAATTTGAAGTAATTATGACACTTATAACTCAGTCAAAAAGTGGGTCATGTACAGATATTAAAGACATATACTAGTACAATTTACAGAAAAGAGCGGTGTATTAAAAATCTAAACCTACACAAATACTCTTTATTTGTGTAGATATTGTATAAATCTTTTTCCCCCAGATCATTTAAAAATAGTTATTTACCTTATGTTGAAGTAGCAATAGCTGTATCCTACGCACTTATGAAAGCTCCCACTCCTTTATTTCGCATCGGAGCGCATAATCCGGCTCACGTCGGATACAAATCGAACGCTACCCGTTTGAGCTACGCGGTTGTCAGCATTTAATTAACTTCTACCCGGATATTATTCTTGTTAAATCCCTCTTTATCCAGGGTTGTGAGGATACAATATCAGCCGGCTTGTTGTCATCAATAACCTTTCAAACTTTAACGAGTTTTGTGAAATGATATGCATTCTCTCTAATAACAGAACTCTTGAAAAGCTATAAGGGTTCTATTATTAGAGAGATTCTGTATTGATTTTCTAAGATACGTCCTCACTTCAGCAAACTTTGAGCTTATGTGAGTCTCTCTGTAACTAAACATCAGCCGCGTTGGATAAAGAATGGCTTGTGTTTTGTCCCCTTTTCTATTGTTCCTTATATCTATACTAATAATAAGAAGCAGAACAGTTTGTTTGTTTGAACGCACTAATATCTGGATTTCCTGGCCCGAACTAAAAAAAATAGTTTTGTGTTGTATTGTCCATTTATCGAGAACGACGCTAGTATAAAAAGGACCAGATATACGCAGGAGCAAAGCACAGCGTGAGGCTCGCGGTATAATTGTACCACTGACACCCCATTGTCAGGTTGGTCGGATGCTGTCCGAATGTGGTGTGGTGGTGCAATCGTCGAGTTTTTATGAAGAGATTTACGAATACGGATGTGGCCTAGCGAGGTATGTAAGGATCGTGATAAAGGATGTGTGTGTGTACTTTCATTCCAGATTTTTCATCGAATTGAAGATGTCAAGAGATGTCTTTGGACAATTCCATTGTTTATTTATGAATGTGGGCGGACACATTACTTTTTCAATTTAACCCTCAGGGAAAGTATGTTTTAATATTTAAAGGTCATTGCAAAGCTTTTACATTTTGAAAATCATAAAATATGATGTAGCTGTATCATTTTCAAGATTCATGCCACCACCATGGCCTGGCAATCCTTTTTCTATTATATAGCGGGCAGAATCAATAATATAACCATAACAATTATTTTTGTAAGGGGTACTAACATGTTGCATTGCAGCCGAATAGGTGGCCGAGGAAGTACTTCTTGCTCATATGATAGTAGCGTAAATTGACGGCTTTTCCGGTGGCCCATTGTGGAGGAAAGAGGTAGGAGGGGAATGTATTTACTGGATTTGTAGTTCATCATCATCGGCCCTTATGGGGCCACTGCTGGACGTGGGCCTCTTTCAATGAACGCCAAGACGACCGATCTCCTGCTACTCGCGTCCATCCCGGACCGGCTACTGCACGGAGATCGTCTTCCTACCTGGTGAACGGACCACCAACACTTATTTTTCCTAAACGCGGCCTCCACTCCAGAACTTTACTGGCCCATCTGCCATCTGTTCTTCTGAGTGTGTGACCAGTCCATTGTAGGTTGTAGATAATCGTGAATGTTAAATAATAAAATGTCTATTGACTTCTGTTTATTTGTGTTGAAAAGTTATTGATGACAACAACTCCGTGCCGACTGATTTACGTACAGCAAACTTTCGCTAACACCAGCATTAAATAGCTACCAGTGTGTCATTGCATCAAGAGTTACCGACATATTGACACTGTCAGCACACTTGTTGAGCGGTACACGTATCATGAAAGTTGCTATGGTATTCACATTATTGTGACACACATCAGTAGGTAACAGAAAACAAATTAATCATTATCAACCTGCAGCTCATACATTGCGATAGGTACATTTTACATTTAAATTTCTTGTAGGGACACCATTCGATTACATAATATTATATTAGCAAGTACATCACACGTAACCAGTCAGCTCATAACCTTAATTATTCAAGAAAAAAAAAAGACATGAAAAAAGAACATGTAAACGAATCAGTCGTGATTTGTATCTTTACAGCTCCTCTTTAACTTCCATATACTAGTGTTAGCTGTCGAGCGTGGTAAAACACTGGCCGGTAATCACCGCTCTGCTAAGAATGAGCATCCAGACCTCCGTAGTGAAATCCAATAATCCACTCGCCATAAACGACGTCAGTAGACATATCAATCGTCACTAGAAACTTCTTCGACCCAGCATCGCGAAGAGACAAATCATAAATCCAGTTTAGGAACTCGCTGACAACATCCAACGTCGTTCTCATTTGTAATGCTCTAAAAGCAATGTATGGTCTGATCACGGTTCCATTCCTCTACGTTCAGTGATGGCCATGCGTGTTTCGTTCCTGTGCCTGTGTCCATGATGGTCTATGATAGATTATTAAATCGAAATTTCGGGATCAGGCCTCTTGCAATTAATTTGCATTCGAAACTTTACCTCCGCCTTGTGTCTGGCAGAGGAAGTCGGCACGTGTTCAAGGATTTCATTTCAATGTTCTTAGTACACAAATTACTGTTATCCATGCCATAAACTTCATTTCGTAGAACGGCAGTGTATCACGTCGGGGTCACCAATGCGGAAGTTTTAGTTCATGGGGATATTTAATAATAAAATGTATATTGACTTCTGTTTATTTGGTTGCCACCATCTTGAATGACAACTCCGTGCCGACTGATTTACGTAGATCAAACTTTTGCTGACACCAGCACGAAATAACTACCTGTGTGTCCTCTACAGTATTTATGCTATTTTCATACGGATGTTTCTGGACGTAAGTATTGATAAAATGCTACAACTGTTGCTTTGCCTCTCTGTACTATAAAATACGAAGATGTAATATATCTTCTTTTGAAATCCATGGGCCAATAAAAGTCTGCCACACCGCGCGAGATCCGAGGGACCGAGTCACTAATTGACTGGTGCCACATGTGAGAGAGTCTTCCTCAGAAACGTTTACAATAACAAACTAACTTTTGAAAATTTAATTCTACTATATAAATAATGTCTCATTTATACTTTTTATTTATATTATTATCTAGTCTGCAGGACTATGTCGGAATGATCCATCACTTCCGCGTGAGCGTCAACACATCAGCTCCATTGATTTGTTCAACTGTTCCATTTTTTATCGAAGTTCAGCATCATAGTTCTCGAGCAAATGTTTAAATATCATGATTCTAATCCATCCTAAGTTTTATTGTTACCATCCTAAAAGTTTGGGAATTTTAAGTGACTCGTAGATTTCGATCTGGATGACACTACCATAGTTAACAGAATAATACAATAGGAAAATGTTAAACGCTACATTGAAACAAAGCGAGGCTGTCGTGAACATTACTTTTCCGTCGCTTAAAAATGTTTCAAAGGTTATATGTATATTCCAGTGGGCTTGGTATTTCGTTATTAAAAATTGGATCTCTTTTGTTGCAGGTGACGTGAAAAGAGACCCAAATCAGTGATGTCATGAACACAACAGAAATATGTGATCATTTATGACGTCATTTAACAATAAATCAATATGGGCTCGAGTGTCTGGTTGAGACGTGTGACTGGCTGCCTAATTTTAGGTTGGATCACTGGTGAGTTTATAGTGTATTATTTCAGGTGTAAGCTTATATCGTTGTAAGTGTACTTGTATTATAAAGCTGAAGATATTGTTTGTTTGTCTAAAGGCGCTGAATTGGAAAATTCTTCTTGAGATGGACAATTCATTTATCGAGGCTATAGGCTGAACATCATGACGCTACGACTAATAGATCGCATTGAGGAACTAGACATGACTGATGAATGATTAAAAATAGATAGTTTCCGATTTCAAAAATCTTTCGGCGCTCGATAGCTCGTTTATTGAGCAAGGATTTATTACATAATGACACTAAAATAGGAGTAGAGTATACGTGTAACGAGGCGATTTGTCATCATTCTTACTAATTTTTATTTAACAAGCCTGCTTTTTAGGGTCCATGCTCAAGGGATAAAACAGGAACTAATCACCAAGCCTCCGCTGTCCATCTGCCTGTCACCTGGCATGAGTACGCTGATAGAGATGTCAAGCTATACCTAACCACATTATAATGATTGCTCAGGATATTATAATCATTTCCTGAGTACCACTATTTGAGGTATTGTTAGATACACTATTGTGCTTTTTGGGTGCATATTCACATTTGCCCCAAAGTTACTTTTTATGAATGTCTCAGTGGCTGTAGCTGCAAAACTTTTTTTAAAATTAAATAAATATTATATTTTATAGGCCAACGTTTTGTTTTCAAATTATGTGCATTATAGTTATCGTTTTATAGCATAGGAGACAAACGAGCAGTTGGGTCATTTGATTGTGGGGGTGGAAGGAGGGTAACGCATCAGCGTAGTAATTATGTGGATGTTCACGGGCGCCGGTAGACGTATAAAGGCTCATATTTCTCGTTTTCCCCCATTAAATAAAAAAATGAAAAAATATATAATATTCCGGAAAGGTATGAATTATGTATTCTCAAACAATACTATAATGCTAAAATAATTATGAAATAAAATAAATGGGAGGCCATTTATTGTTTTTCATATCTAGTCTAGTGATATTTTTTTTCAGACATCAGCTATAATTGTGTTCATGATTTATGCCTTGGATCAGCTCAAGTGTTTGAAGAGTTCATCAACTAAAAAGCTTTTAAGTCTTAAATTAAAGGAGTGAATTCAATGCGTTTCGTCCATAACTGGCAGATTTCTTTTCAGTTAAAGCACAAATAATATTAGTAAGTTTACTAAGTGAATTGTAAATGATCGGACATTTTATAGGACACGGCAGGTGATGTTCCTAAGTATGCAATCAATAACATGAAAATTTTTCTTATTTATATACTAACTTTACCGAAAGTGTTAGTGTTGGTGTCATTATTATTAGAAAATATGAGCACCGCATGATATCGATAAAAACTCGCAGTGGCCTAATGTGAAAGACCCCGGCGCATCAGCTGTACGCGTGACTAGCGGCCGCCCGCTCTAGGTAACCGTATAATAATAATTTCAAAGACAATTAGATAATATTTTAGGCAGGTAACTATTCCTTTACGTATTCGAAGTCATAATAGAGTATTGAATACTCTCTGTTATATTGCACAGTATCTAATAACACTATGTATATACGAGAGTTTTTGTGATAACTATATGGCAGACAAATCATGCTGCGTAGCCAGGGGTGACACAACTCAAACGGTGCCGTGCCGTCGTACTTGTATTGGACTTCCAGTTGGTCTAATCTAAGTATTTCACCTACAATTTGTAACAATGTCCTTTCAATACCCTTTAACCATTGTAACAAATATGATAAGTTTTGGTTGAGATAGATTTTTATTACAGATATAAAATATAATGAGCTGAATTAAAAGATAAAATTTTGCATGAAATTGAATTATTTCTAAATTGATGGGAGAGTAAAGCTCAACGTAATTGTATAGCGGTTAGAAATAATTAATGTTTGGGTGGGCGATTGAGATTCATTGAGGAACCTTAATTAGAATTAAATACACAAACATAATGACTTATGTATACTTTTATTGAACAACTGATGAAGCATTTGTGTTTGATTGTAAAGTGAAGATTTAAAAAATAAGAATATTTTGGAGCTTTAATATTTAGCAAAATACGTTTCGAAACAAAAAATAATATTTCACGATTTGTCCTCCAGGACAAGGCCGACAAACTTTTGGAGAAAGTAATCGCAGCTCGTCTTACGCACCACTTGGAGAAAGTAATAGCAGCTCGTCTTACGCACCACCTGGAGAGAGTAATCACAGCTCGTCTTACGCACCACTTTGAGAGAGTAATCGCAGCTCGTCTTACGAACCACCTGGAGAGAGTAATCACAGCTCGTCTTACGCACCACTTGGAGAGAGTAACCGCAGCTCGTCTTACGCACCACCTGGAGAGAGTAATCGCAGCTCGTCTTACGCACCACCTGGAGAGAGTAATCGCACCTCGTCTTACGCACCACCTGGAGAAAGTTGGGCCCGGCCCAACCCGACCAATAAGTGATGATAATTTCGGGCTTCGACAGCGTTGATCGACCATCGGTGTGCTCCGTATGCCAGCACGCCTCAAAGTACTTTAGGAAGTTATGCCTCCCGAGGTGGGCCCATAATGGCACCCGTTGGTGAGGTCGCGGTCGTATGCCTCGGCTTTTCCATGGTGGAAGAGCAGTAACACCGCTGGGTTTTAGTCGGCAGGGCAATCGCTCATCGGCTCTCGGTTCCCACACAACCTCCAGGTTTTTCCAAACCTGAAGGGGCATTCCTGTATAGGCACACCCAATCGAAAAAACAATGTATACCTATAACTCTCACTAGAACAACCACTGTGTGAGTACAAAAAGATTATTTAATATAAATAAACATCTAAAAATAACAAAGTGAATGAATATTTTTTGTAGAGATAGACGAATACCAATACAAACAGTTAATAAATAGTGTAAGACAAAGATAAAAATATACTTAGTAAATAGATCCACATGGAATCTATAATTATTGAAAAAAAAAATTTTTTAGATTAGGATATTTTAAAAGACTTCATGAAAGTAATTTTGGTACCTTGGCTTTTGGTTAGTCACAATATATTACCATCTTCGTTAATCAATAGCAAATAAGGCGTTAATTTCAAAGGTATGCAGCGTGTGTGAATTAAATAGCAAATCAATTAGATTGAAGCGAGCAAAACCGTAGTTTTTTGACTCTACACATCAGCAAAAATATCACTAAACGTTTACGTTGCGCACTAAACCAGCTTTCTCCCATATAAACTGGACGCACCCGGCTTTGAATATACACGACATAGAATGCAGGTGGAATATCTCAATCTGTCGTTTGTTCAGGATGCATGGCTGTATTGAATTGCTTCACAATGCAGATACTCCGGAATGGATAGCATTTGTGACACGTTGTTTATCAGAGTATATACCGATTCCAAACACAACTTATTTTTGTTAAAACTTATTTCATCGTCATCATCTTTATCAGCACTCGTCGGTCCACTGCTGGTCATAGGCCTCTTTCAATGAACACCAAGACGGTCGATCTCAAAATTTGTGTACTTTGGAAAATATTTTACAATCCATTTCTGATGTGCTTAGTGAAAAAACCTGTTAGGTTTTCTGGTGGTGGCTTCGATATTTTCGTATCTTTAAGCTTACTATTTAACAAACGATTCCTTAATCGAGAAAGATATCCCGTCACAGTGTATGTATAATATATGCAAATATAAAAAGTCGTGTGACGCTATTTCACTTATTTCCATAACGAACTTAATACCAGCGTATCGCTTTACCACGCCTACACCTCTTGAGGACATTTCGATTCAGGATCATATTTGTTCTGAAGGAGCTCACACACAAAATTTTATAAATAAAAATTTATTTTTCACTTAAAACTGTGCACAATGTTACCATAATAATTATTTAAGAATCCTTTGACAGTTTTTTTGTATACTTGACATGTTTGATCTTATTTGATATTTTTTTCTCTCTCAATTTAATGTGTCACTTGATACATAAAATTATATAACCTTCAATGGTCGGTTCAAGTTAATGGTATAATATGGTAAAAAATCAAATTAAATAACACATAATATAAGTAAGGAAGCTAAGGTTATCCAGTCTCTAAACGACAGTGAATATGTTAGAATTAAAACGAATTTTCTTTGCAAAATGGTAGTTCTAATGGCGCAGTAGGAGACCGTGTGGGAACTGAACTGAAATAATGAATAGGAACGGAACTGAAGGAGGTATTGTTCGGTCCTTTTGGGGACTGACTAGCCATCGAGGTGCCCTGATTATGTATAGTTCCAGGGCACCTCACCAGAAACGTCACTACATCACTGATGGAACTCGCGGCGGTTTCTGTGTACCCACCACAATATGCAGTTCCTCAGCGTTAACAAAAAGAAGAAACAGGGGAGCGATATTACCAAAAAGATTTTATGTGATAAAAAGCAACAGATTCTTAACACTCGCGATTACCCAGATCATTCTTCTGCGGCTTCTGCATATACAATAATTCGTTATATTGATGGAAGTTTCGTACAAAGTAGGAATATGGAAATGTGTTTTCTTTGATACCGGTTCAGATATTATAAGTATTATTACCATTTTCCTAATATTTCGAATGCCGGATTTATATTTTTTTTTTAATATTTTTCACCTGCAAAGTATTTTTGCTACTTCCAATCTCCTGGACGTCCCACTAATACGTTTAATATTATTATACCTTCGATTGAATTGCAACACTTAAGCGGGCGCTTATTTTTGTATAAAAAAATCGGTAAAGTGCACGTCGTAGAAGCGGGCAAGGGGAGGTACGAGCATAGTATATTTTGAAAGCCCGTCCGTTCGTATGTCTATCTGTTTGTACATCTGTCAAGACTTTTTTGTCTAGAACGTTTCATAGATTAAAGACCTGCAAACATAAATTTGTATGTATTTGTTTCCAGGTGATTAAATACGTAGCACATTTTGCAGATTTTATTTTTAGGACCTCGGCGGTCCATCCGCGTGTTATACTAGAAATCGCGGGTTCGAATCTTGCCTAGGTCATGGATATTTATATATGTATTTCTATGATAAAAAATTTAAATATATAACATTACTTGGACTTATAAAAAATATTAAATATATTTGGACGGTCCATCCGCGTGTTACGCCAGAAGTCGCGAATTCGAATCTTGCCCAGGTTATATAATAAAAAAAATTATTATATAACATTACTTATATTTTTAAAAAATATGAAATATATTTCCGTTGTACCTGTAACACAAGTCCTCACGGTACTTCGCACGGGACTAGGCTAACGTGGTGTGATAAGTCTTATCGTGTCGTCTTAACGTGGTATATAAGTATATTACTATTATATTATCATTATATACTAGGTGCCCCGGCTTTGCTCGTAATCACAATCATCCGAGTCGTGAATAACACGGGCCTACCTTACCAAGTTATACGCTAAAACTAGTATCGGATAGCTCTAAAGGTGAAAACAAAATGTAAATCCTTTTAGTGAGAAAATCAATCACGTTCAGACCGGCAGTTTTTGACGACGTTGTTTTATGGTTGTATTGATGTTATGGCAGACATTCACATATTTTTACTACTTTAATGTCATTATCTCTGAATAAATATTGTAAGGTACTTGTGTCTATTGTTGTACACTCCCAAAGCGACGTTATCCCTTATAGCCAGGAGTAATATAACACTGCTTTCGATACATTTATTTGACCCAGTTTCGTAACTAGGTTCAGGTGGGATTCGTGTCTTAATTGAACATGTCAGTTAAGCGGCTGGTGATTTAGATACTGAAATAATGTAACTAGCGCCCCTTTAAAGCTTAATGTAACTTTTTTGTGTGTAAAGAATACTAGTACGAGTTGATATGCACAGTAAATGTGAACATGTACAATGATTGATTTTAATGATAAAGAATGTACTTTCCTACCTACCATAAGTATATTATATACTAGCAGCGCTCCGCGGATTCTCGAGAGTAACTTTGAATTTATCCAACTTTTCATATTATAATACAAAATCTCCAGAGCTGTATGTATAGGATCAATGTTCTTAAAATAAACGGAATAGACTTTCATGTGGCTTTCACAATTAGATAAAGCGATTCCAGAGGAAGGTTTAAGTATTTAATTTGGTGGCCACTGTCATTCAAGGACGAAGGCGGCGTGGACTATAAATAAAATTAATTCAAAACAACAAACAAACAAACAGAAAGCTATTCGGCCTTATTATGTTTGCCTAAAAGTACAAATTACGCGGAAGAATAACATTAGCAACGTAGAAAAACAAACAATTCGTTTTTCATCATTACTCTTACCACGTTCCACATTAGGCTTCTTAAGTATTGATTATAATACATTAATTGTTCTTCGTTTTCATATGAGATTCGCTTCAAAGTAATTTGTCTTGAATGATTTATTGTTTCACGCAAATTCTAACTTTGTTAAACTCCAAAGACATCTCATTAAGCTAATGTACGCTGCGAACCCGATGCAAAAGAAAATCTTATTGAATTTTACAATCGTGACTCGTCGTTTTGTATTCGACTTTATACATATTAAATTAGAGTTGAAAATTGTTGAAACCTCTTTAAGGTTAAATGTTTTCGTGCATAAGGGACATGTATCGCTATGAATTGGTGTAAATGTTCTCCAAATTGAGATCTATTGATACAAGCAGAAGCTAAATACTACATCGGATACTCATCCGTCTATTATATCTTAAGTATATTATCATGTGACTAAAGTAATCTTTTATAAACGGTAAACAGTTGATTGTTTTCTTTCAAACTCTCAACAGTAGGTAGATATTTATTTTAATTTCCTTATTGTAATTTTGTAGCACCCCATTAGAGAATTGACATGAAGACATGTCTTGTATGTTATTGTATGTAATCATGTTCAACTCTTATTATCATCTTATATTAAGTATCTTTCACTTGAACTATTTTATAGTCGCGGGAAAAGCCTTATACGATACCTGAAATGAAAAATGAAAAATAAATTTTAACGAAAAGGTAAAACAAACAAACCAATGTAAAAATTAAAGTGCAATGAATAAGTCAAACTTAAGCTTTTAATTTATTTTGATATTGCAATATTTTTTGTTAAAGTTTAATTCATTTTGATAAATTTTATATTGATAAACAAATATTGTTACAATTGTAAACTATTTATTATATTATAACAATAATACTTTGAGAATAGAACATGTTGTGTCTAGCAGTGGACATTGTCCGGCTGATGACGACGACACTCGGAGCCACTAGAACACCGATGGACCACTTTTGGAAAGAATTACATTACCGTATTACAAAGATAAGTGAATTTACTCCGAATAACACAAATAATTCTTCTCGATTATGGAAAGACGTTAAAAGTAATTAGGGGTAAAGGGTTAAAACACATTACGAAACCGTTGCATTATGTGGTTTTGTGGTTCCGACGATATCAAGGAAGGTGTACGAAGGATAACTTTCATCAAACGGCTGTAGTTCGGGTTAATTTTAGGTTACTACTTATAAAGGAGCCTGATCAAGGAGAGGTAGAATTTCATTTATTTTACTACATTTACCATCTAATCTGCCGTTAGCCGTATACTGTTACATTTATAGAATAAAATAGAATAGAGTTTACTAATGCCATCCATGGTGGCTAACTCCCAGTCCGTTTCATTTTTAGGGTTCCGTAACCCGAAGGGTAAGATACGGAACCCTATTATTAAGATTCTATTGTCCGTGTATCGGTCTGTACGCGTCTCATGTACCTGATAGCTAAACACTTGAAATTTTCACAGACGCTATTTCTGTTGGCACTATACTACCATATGCCTAAAACTGTTAAATTATAGTTATACCACTGAAAAAAAATCTATTCCAGACTTATTTATAGAGATGTTATTTGTACAGATTTGTAGGCACCCACAAATATAAGTTTGTTAACTTACATAAGTTGTAATGGTCGTCTCTCCTATTGGTACGGAACCCTTAGTGTACGAGTCAAACTCACACATTTCCTTTGTTGGATTGATTATTGAATTTCTTTTTACAGGTATTTATATCTCATTGATATTGATAGACAATATAGTACTAAGGGCTCAACCGTCCCCACCATGGTTCAAGCCTTGTCGCAGCGGCGGGGCTCAGTAGCTTTGACTGAACCCAGACATCTTGTTACCACCGCATACCAGCCAAGAAAGGTGGCCAACCGCAAACCGCGCTTATTCTACAAATTGTAAAGGAATTTATTAATTTTGTTTCTCCTTTTAATTCTTCTGACGTTCTTCAAAATGAGACCGAATTGCCGACTTTTATGAGATGGTAACCATAATCGGGAATAAGAATCCTTCGCTTAATGTATTTAATATGGTATATATGACGAAAACATTCCATCTCTTGACTCAATAATTCCATAACTTAAAGATAATTGAAAGTATCTACTTTGGGGTTCGATCTGCCTATTTTTTTACTGTATAACCTATTCGTAAATTTGACGAGGAATGAGAAAAACAATACAGATAAAGGGAAGATCTAAAAGCAGGTACGTAAAGCATAATTATGTCGTGTAAAATATATTATTATTATAAATATACTTATTAAAATTATATTATATATATAAAATATACTTATGTGAACTACAATCATTTCATACATATGGAGAATAAAGTTTCGCAAATGTAGGTTTGCAAACTATGAGTTTTCGTGAACCCTTGGTGCACCCGTCCAAGTCGCACTTCTCCGGTTTTTATTAGTGTTTAATATAAGCATGTAATGTGCCTCATGATTGTGAAAAGCGCGTGTATTAAAACATCCATAATGCAACTTTTGTTCAGACAGAAAATAGGGGGGCAAACGAGAAATCGGAGCCAATGCCGTTCGGAGAGGTACCTCTCGCTCACATAATACCGCCGTAAAGTGACATCTTCAGTGACATGTTTCGTGCGGTTTGTGAGTAGCCGGTGGCCCACTGGGGGAGGGGGGAGGAGGGCAACGTAGCGGCATAGTAATTATATGGATGTACATGGGCGTCGGTAGTCGTGAAAAAGGCTCCTATTGCTCGTTTGCCCCACAATTCTATATAAAAAATAGCAAGGCTAATGATAATTTTATTATTTTTGTAAATAACATTTGTAGGACAGACCAGTGTTATATCTAAGAATTATGCGACGGAAGCCCAAAAACATAATATCAGCGTACAAAAGAAAAAATAATACCACGACTTCCCTTCAATATAATACACTCGCCTTTGTCCTTTACTCATGCATTATTAGGAGAGACCCGAAAAATAGGAGATTGCCAATGCGAGCGTGACGCGAGCGTATATCTAGCAAGTTGTTTGTGTGTTAGCTGTTGTAAACGAATGTGTTGCGGGACGCCTCACATACTTGCCCGGGCTGTACGGAGTTTGGAGTACCGGATTTGTTTCAGTCAGTGTTTAAATTAAACATAGTTTGTTGTTATTTTTTTATATTTTTTCTTGTTCTCTTATTTAGATACAGAATAAGTACTTCTTATATAAGTATTGGTATTTAAAGATATTATTTAGTTGCATTATTTTGGGGCCAAAGAGTCGTCTAATGATATGGTAGCAATTATCATCGTCTATAAACATCTACACAGGTAGAGGTAATACTTTTATTTTATAGTACAGGGGGCAAACGAGAAAGCCTTTTTACGACTAACAACGACCATAAATAAATGCGGTTATCTATGGCAGTCGTTATTCTTTAAATGCCAATTGCTGCGATTACTATGTCGATGCGTTGCCCTACCTTCCTCCTCCCCTCCCATGGGCCACCAGCTCGTTACAAACCGCACAAACACTGAAAATGCCATTTAATGCCGGTATAATTTGAGTGAAGCAATAAAAAAAGGTAAGGAACAACAAAGTATCAATCTTGTACTGGGTACTTATTATAACTGGTGCCATCCAGAGGTCACTAATCGCAGTCCGACCGTGATCAATGTTATTGTGAAACATAATATCGGGCTGGTTAAATATTAAATAAACCGCGATAAAATCCGCCACAGTACAATTAAACTATCACTGCAATTATCATATAAATCAAAACTTGCGCCCCCAGGGAGCTAACAATTTTGTGAGAAATTTCATTTTAACAGGTACAACTACTAGTGACGATTATTTTTTAATTAGCTCCTTGTTATACCGGGGCGTAAGTACCGCCCAGGCATCCAATTGGTAAGGTCTGTGTCAAGTCAAGTTTGTGTCACATCCATTACCGCAACCAAATGACAGATATGAGGTGCGTGTGAAAGTCGATTAAAATTATAAGTGTCTTCTTTTGGAAACTCTAAAGAAAACTGAAATTAATCCTATTTGATATAAGAAGTTAATTTTGTAGACGTTTTTCTATACAATTACGCTATATAAATATTTTTCTTAATATTTAATACCTGTAAGTTACCTCTACCTGTGTATATAAATTATAGAGCTTTGGTCGGTTTTTCAAGGGCTCAGTTACAAAAGGAAGAACTTGCAAAGATGTCTATGCTAAAGGCTTCACTGTAGCCCTTTGTCTAACAAGACAAACTAAATGATACTTCTATCATTTAGGTTTTCAGTGATAACATCGTGATAAGGGTTCGTTATTTTTCGGCACGGGAGCCTAAAATAAAAACACGCGGTGTGTGTCGCACTAGCACACAGGTAATGTTGTGCCAACTTATAGTTGTCAAACTCACTATTACTGTGGATGTGAGTCCAGGAAAGTCCCCACAACCTGTCTATCTATACGTGATCGGTTCTGTCATAATCTACTTAACGGATTTTCGTGCGGTTCTTTCAAATACTGACTGATTCCCGAGGAAGGTTCTATTGTATTCACTGGTAAAGCTCGATTGGACCGCTAGTTTAGGTACAATGAATAATTCAGAGGAACATATATATCCCTCGATACTCAAAGACGATTTCAGATAATATTTACTGATTTTTTATAGAAGTAAATAAGTTCAGTAAATACTCTATAACAAACAAATTTGAAAAAGGAGAAAAACGTATGTTCGTTTAAATGTATCAAATGTTATCTTCTTCTAAAAAAAAGAAAGTACTCATAAAATGCGAAATGAAGTAGTGTTACAAATACTCCCATCTATCACTCAGTCTACATAATTTTTATTTCGAAACTAGCGATCCACTCCAATTTTTACCGTGAATCGGGGCCGGTAACTAGTGTTATAAGTAAAATGTTACCTTTATCTTGGACTATAAACTGTTTTATCTTGTAGTGAAGTACCTTTAAAATCTGTCCAGCCATTCCAGCATGTACAAACAGAATGACAGACGGGCGGAAATGATAGAAATGGTTGTTTAGGTAAAGCATCGAACCCTTTAATAAGAATAGGGGACTAGGTATCAAGAGGAGAAGCTTTTTCGCACAGGAGAAGAGTCGAGGATGGAAACCTTACCCCATTGCACTGTCCAAAAGCTAGCGAGATAATCCCCCTGTGTAGGTGGCCTCGTTTCCCTTAGGGGACTGAATGACTAGCCGTTGAGGTGCCCTGATGATTTATAGTTCAGGGCACCTCACCGATGGTGGCACAGATAGCACTCGTGGTTAGGTTCTAGTGAGTTTTCGGCACGATCATGTGCCGCGAGCCCCACACACCAATGGACCGTGGACAATTTTATTATTTGTATAATTGGATTTGGCAGTAGTGACACAAAGGAATGAGGGCATTATTTGCATAAAAAACGCAAGCCTTATCAGAGACATGCACGCACGTGAGGACTATTGTTCATTGCATTTTAATAAAGGAGTGCGGATAAGGGTGCGGTGTTGACTGCCCTAGCGTGGAAACGAGGAGTGAAATCGCTTTGACTATTCACCTAGTTCCGTAATGCAGCCAGCAGGTGGATTTTCTTTTTCTAAATCATTCATGCAATCCCTATGATATATTAAGTACACATATACATATACTTATTTAATACAATAATTATAAATCGGAGTTTATGTATATTTTATTTCGTATTTTTTTATCGTATCTCCCTCAAGGCACCATTTGTTCTTTTAAGAATACATTTAATGCAACGTAAAAACCGCAATGCTATTTTCTAGTTGACGATTATCTTGAAGAAAAATACGGCAGAAAATGTTTTCTACTTCGCGTAGGAGATTATTAGAAGTAAAGGCTTGTAAAAACGGAAGCGCTATATATTTTAAAATGTTATTTATAAAGAGATTAAGTGTTAAATTCATGATAGATTTTTTTATACTTGTTTTTACACAATGTATGTTGTTATGGTATCATAATCACATTATTATTATTTTAATAATGTTAATATAACAACATAGCGAAATATTAATTTAGCGAATAGAATTTGTAAACAAGTGATACATATTTATTTATAGGAATATCTTACTGTCTGATATTTGTTTGTCTAATAGACTTGTATGGCTGTTATATAAAAGTAAAAAGCCGGTGAAATATGAGTCGGACCACATGCAGTGTAGGGTTCCAAATCTTTTTACGCGGTTGGCGGTTGGTTATTCTGCCAAATTGCAACTTTCTTGAACAAATATTTTTGAGGTAAATCGCGGACGGCCGGACAGACGGTTTTTGCGAAACTATAAAAGTTTTTTTTTACTACAGAAATTTTAAGAAAATTGTCGGTAAAAAACAGAAGATGTGAATTCTTGTGCGGGTTATATATAATACTTTTCTCTCGGTACGAATCTTAAACGTGAGCGCAAACTCGTTTCGTGTGAAGGTGGTTCTTGTGTCATTTTATTTATGTAACGACATTTTCACCTTCATGCGTATTTTATGATATCCGCATAGTGCCGTGTGGGTTCCTGCGTGCTGCAATGTTTTTGGAATTTGCTACCTAATAAAGTTTTAAGGAGAAAACTCATTAATGACTAAAAAACCAATAAAATGTTATTTGAATTGGTACAAATAGAAAGGCTGCTGATAACAGTGGCATCCTCAATAGTATAAAAATAAATTAAATTGCAATGGTTTGCCAATTTAAATAAATGCTAGTTCCACGCTGCATTGCAGCTGAATTGGGCCGGTGTGACCGCTCGCTCTCTCTCACATGATACAGTCGTATGCTGTCACGTTTCATACAGTTTTTGGGATAGCCCATACATCATACAAATACAGGTTATCCATTGGAGACGATAAGGAAAGGCGGACAATGTATCTGTATGACAATGTATCTGCGTGACGACCGGTTGGCTAAGTTAGTAACATGGCGGGTTGTCCACGTTTTACACCAGAGGTCGCGGGTTCGAAATCCGCCTAGGTCATAGATATTTTTAACTATACGTATTTCTATTATAAAAATATTGAATATTTTTCCGAGCGTCCGTCCAACCATCGTACCTGTAACGCAGGTTCTTACGGTACTGAGCACAGGGCTAGGGTCACGTGGTGTGTTCACCCGCTGGTCGAAGCGCGGTGGAATACCACGAGACTCTCCACACTTCCGTCACCGAGCGGCATGTAGGGGCCCGGTTTATTACGGGAGAAAATGTCCATTATAGATTTATCCAAAAAAAGACGTCGACTGATAAATCCACAGGTATTATGATTACTATTATTAGTAAATGTGGACGTCTATAGACGTGGGTAGTCGACGAAAGGCTTGGTTTATAAATATAGCTATGCTATAAAACCACCACACACCGCACCAATTCGACAGAATATACTTTTAGCATCAATATCGATATTTCACAAAATATTCATAGTTTTACATAAACACAAATATTATGAGTTTAACTCGGCTCCGTAAACATTACAATTAACTCTATAACAGAACAATGTCTGTCGGGACCGCTGGCTGTCAACAGTAGCGATATAGGAATTTAACTTTGCTATTTTCTTACACTTTAGTTGTACTACTGAGGCGATGTTATCATCTTACAGAATCGCCGATGAATTTGAACGAAATAATTTTTCGAATCGAACCTGTAATTGCAGAGCACATTCAATGCAAATTAACAAACAATCAAGTGTTCCCTATATAGAATATTAGTAAAGATATTGTAATATTTTCAAAATGATATTGATAGACGTTCAATTTAGTTCATTTTGAGTTTTGAGTTGATTTCATTGTTTTTTTGATAAATTAAATTTGGTTACTCCATCCTAAATGTATCAAATGTTGAAAGTTTGTATAAATACAATGAAGGATCTGTACGTTTCAACCATATGTATTATATGTTTCAACGAACAGCCTCCTCACAGTTCAAGAGCTTCAACTTCCGTTATCAGCTGAGATGATGACTACACATGATATGATGACTACCATAATACAAATGTTCACATAACAATAGAATTTTATTAAAACACGTTTCGGAATGTAAAATTTGAATATTGCCGTCGATTTCTCCGGGATCACATTATGATTATGATTTGGTGAAGATGGGATCACTTGAAGAGTATTAATTAAAAAAATATATTATTTTATATTCTTTTTTTTTATTTCTTACAGACGTTACGTTCGTCGGAAGAGAAACATATTGAACTTAGAAAAAGCGTTAACCAAAATGAGTAAATTCTCAATAGCCCTAACGATTCAGATAAATTGGGTACCGAAATTGCTCCGACCCACATTTGTTTTGCTTTCGGTTAGGTTTGTATGAGTATATATTGCTGGCGCTCGAACATATACCATGAACTCTCCAAATATGTACAGATTTTTATAGGATGAGGATAAATCGGTCAAGTGTAATAAGTGTAATAGACACACTAATTTGTTTAACCAGGGGATTTGTTTCATTTACCGGGAATTGCCATTGTCCTTATTTTTGACCAACCGGATTCTAAACGCATAAATCATTATCCGCTTCATTAATTTTTCTGAACAGGTAGCTCACACTGTATTCAATTTGTATGCCACCGAATTGGGCGGGGAAGTACCTCTCTCTCGCATGACCCCAACATGAAGTGACGTTGACTCTGTCAACGACGCGTTTCGATCGGTTTGTAAGAGTTCCTATAGGCCCAGACCCCACCATCTCAAGGCAGCACGGTTTAACAATAGATTACTAGCAACGTAGAAGCTGGATAATCTGGGCCTTCATGCTTAGGTGAGGAACCTGAGATTGAATGCCTAGTCTGCCCCAAGTATTCTAGGGTAATGGCAGACCTGTGCTCTGGGACCATGTTACTAGGGGCAAAGGAAAGAAAAATGGAAGGCTCACACTGCTATTCTCATTATTGATTTTTGCAACATCAGGGGGTTGCGATCAAATCTCGACGCTGTGCACCATCACCTTGGGATAAGAAAGCCGGCTTTACTCTTCCTGAAGGGAACGCAGATTGTTTCGTCTTACCTTACCTAACCAGGGTGTAAATTAGAACAATTATTTATACCACGGGCTAGAGTGTGTGTTTTCATCGGAGAAGATGCATGCTATTGTCGTCTCTTCAACCTTGAAGAAAAGGATCTATCGTTCATTTGGCTGCGCGTAGATAGCGGTGACCACCTCCGCGTCTATGCGTGCCTTTACAGATCCCATAACGGAAATACCGAAATAGAGCGACTGCTTGAGCACATATAAATGGCTACAGATCCTGCGCTGAAACAGATTCCACCCGCAGAGATACTTGATGATTTTAACGCCCATCACGCCAACTGGCTCTGTTCACGTGCTACCGATCATGAGGGAAGATCTTTAGGCATATGTACCTTCTGTTAATCTCTCATCGGGAAAGCTACCTGGTTTCCGTCAATTATCCTTTGGGCTCATCGGACCACTGCCTGATATGGAGTACGGTGTCGTAATCGTCAAGCCTACAAATACAAAATCCGCCTACAAAATTCGGCCGGATTTTGCAGGCTGTCGTCGTGTCGGGCACTGCAGGTCATCAGGTTGGGATGGGATGCGATTATTCTTGGCATCCTACCCATGGGGGCGGATTTGCTTCTGTCTGGATAACCCTGCCGCCGCCGTTACGGAATATGTCGCTGATGTGGAGACTCAGGGAATGGAACTTTTCATACCGTTCTCTGCGGTACCGATGGGCGGTAAGTCACAACGGTTTGGAAACTCCGGTAAGTTGGTACTTTGTCATAAACTGGAGTGTTACCAAGCATATGCAGCAGCGGCGAGTTCATAAGACGCAAATACCAGAGTACTAAAGAAGAAGGAGTATAATTCTGCCTCTAGGTCCTTCAAAAAATTTATTGCCAAATCAAAGTCAGCAAAATTGGTGAAAGACTAGACTAGTCGCCTTCTTCCAGGAACCCGTTCAATCTAGTCCCTCACCCAGGCCATTTTAAGGAATTTAGCTAAGCCATACCTCCCTTCTTTGCACCAGAGTGATAAATCTCTGGCCCATGCCGCAAAAGTGAAAGCCGAACATCTGGGCTCTCTTTTTGCGTTGAACTCCTTTTTAGATGATCAGGGAAATACACCGCCTACTATCACGCAGTGTGCTTATTCGATGCAGGCTATTATGTTCCGGCAGAGTGTCGTGCGTAAAGCACTTCTTCCCCTGTACATTCATATGTTCATGCCGCGAAAATGTGCTCCGGAGTTGGCTCCGGATTGACGCGCCTTTTCCGATTCCCTTGTTGGTGCAGTCTCCAGCTCTTGGAAGACAGTTTGTTTTCAAAAATTAAGGAATCTGTTTTCAACTGACAGCTCTTAGAAGATCACCAAATAATTAGTGACCGCCAGTACGGTTTCCGTCATGGACACTTATCTGGTGATCTTCTAATTTATTTAAAGCACCGATGGCTGGAGGCAGTTGAAACCAAGGTGGAGGCATTGGTGGTTAGTCTGGATGTAACGAAGCCCCTTGATCGGGTTTCATTCATACGGACTTCCCGAGAAATTCTTGCGATTGGATCACTAGCTTCTTGACAAGTCACAGCATAAAGGTCGCTCCTCCCCTAAATTTGTCAACGTATTTTTACCCACGGCTGTGTTTTGTCTCCTACGCTGTTTCTTCTGCATATCAATGACATGCTGCAAACTAGTGGCCTTCACTGTTACGCGGATGATAGAACTTTTGGGATGCTTTATACATCGGCCGTGCCAATATTTCCTGGGAACATGTCAACAAGTATCGGAACTTGCTTGTGTCGAGCATTTTACATATCCTCTGCACTTTAACTATACATAAGCTATAAGTGTACCAAATTTCATCCTCCTCCGTCAGCGCAATTTTCCTGTAAAAGGGGTAATGATAATATTAACTGACATACATGCAGCTAAAGCTAGGTAGTTGACACACCCAGTACGGGTAGACACTGTCGCAATATAATATCCGCCATATTGATTATATTATGACAATATAAAGTAAAGGTTCCTTGTCGAGACAGAAGCGAGAAATGTCTCGACAACGAAGTGCTGACTAAACAAATTTTCTCTCTCATATATCAACTACACTAGGTAATACACAAGAAAATATATCACTCGGAATATTAAAAACGTTTAAATTATAATTAATGATAACACATCACAGTTTATGGAAACCGAGAATTCAAAAATCTTAAAGAATAAACCAATTAAATGGACCTGTATCTAATTGAAAAATTAGTATTGATAAATGAGGATTATGGTTTGTTCCCGGTACATAATTTCTCTGGCAGTTCCTCTCTATTTATAGTGTAGGTTGACAAACGAGAAATCGGATCATTTCTACAACTACCGATGCCCATCAAATTCAGCATAATGACTATACCGATGCGTTGCCCTCCTTCTCACCTCCAATGGGTCCCCGGTTACTCACAAACTGCACGAAACGCGACACCGTAGATGTCACTTTACGGGGATATCAAGTGAGCGAGAGGTACCTCCACGGCAATTCCACTGCAGTGCAGCAAGGCACTGCCTCTTACTAAAAACTTTCCCCACGAGGTTCTATGATATAGTGGAATTATGTCTTAGAGCCTCTGCTTATATAAAGTGCGTGCAGTCCGATCCGGCTGCGCGAAGAAATTAAGGATCCCTCCGGTGTATAAAGATGATACGGTATACATTTGTGCCCTGTCACTGAGAGATACAGACTACCTAGATTTAATAAGAGGTAGTGCCATGCTGCATAGTAGAAGGTAGCGCCATGCATGGTGCATGACACTGTATCCTCCTCTGCAACGGAATTGGGCCGGCACGACCGCAGAAATAACTCTCGCTCATTTGATATCGCCTTAGGGTGACAGTCTACAGTGTCGTTTTTCGTGCGGTTTGCCCATGGGGTGGGGAGAAAGGTGAAAAGAAGAGGGAATGATTTGGCATAGCAATTATGTGGAAGTTTATGGGCATCGGTACTCGTAAAAATGGCTGCGATTTCTCGTTTGCCTCAACATTATATAAAATAAACCTTTTTTTGGTTGACACGGGCATTAACGCGCCTTCGCCGGCCCTGGGTGGGGTCCAGTGGTGTGTGGGACACGCGGCACATGATTGTGCCGAATACCCACAAAACCACCGCGAGTGCCATCAGTGTTGCCCTTGGTGTGGTGCCCGGAACAACAATCATCAGTGCACCTCGACGCCTAGTCAGCCCCCTAAGGGACCAACTCCGACTCCACACATGGGGTTGACCAGCACTACAGGACGACCCCCGCCCCCGACTTTGGGACAGTACAATGGGGTGAGGTTCCCATCCTCGCCCCCTGCCCTGTGCGCAAAAGCGCCACCTCCTGTTGCTCTTAGGTCCCCTCTTCTTATAAGAGGGGTACCGAGAGCGATTTCTCCTTCTGATCTTTAAGCCCCCTATTATAAGAAGAGTGCGAAGATCCACACGGTTTAATTGACTTCGCCTGGGTTCACCCCAGGCTACTAAGCCCCACCGCCACGACAAGGCTTGAACCATGGTGGGGATATAAAATAAACCTCAGTATAGGCGGCCAATGGCAGCTGCAAGGATTCAGGGGGTATTCGGCATAGATACACACAATCAACACACTCCCCTCAGTCTCCGTGGTGGAGCATAAAGCATATCCTGGATAGTATCCGCATATTGCTAAAATAGCTAATAACACATTTTACGGTTAATTAACATTCATTATTTGTTTCGGTGTTTTTACACCAGTCAAGGTCACAAAAGAACTAGAATATTATGAAACCTTAGTCCTGAGGCCCTGCCTCCTGGCAAAGTCATGTAGAGTACACGAATAAATACATAATATATTATATGTCTAGTGCTCTAAATGTGACCTGAAGATATTACGTAATAAATCCCTGTATAATAACGGCATAGAGCTTTATTTGTAAATTAAGATTATAATTTCAAAGCAAATATAATAGAGTAAATGAAAGTCCTTGTAGCGTGCGTCATCGTAAGCGAACAGTTTGCGAATTAATAATCAATCTCACGTAATGCCTGATGAGGCCACACATTGTGTGATACGAGTAATTCCGCAATATTTAAAAACCACTTTTATTAAAAAATCTTTTTATATAGTAACCTATACTATATAAAAAGCAACAAAAACAGCAAGGGCAAGCGAGCCCCTCTACGACTACCTTTGCGGCGGTATCAAGTGAGCGAGAGGTACCACCTCCCCGGTCGTGCCGGCTCAATTCCGTGGCATAGGAGGATGTACTTTCTAAAATTTTTTGGTGGAATTAATTCTTTTTAAAGAGATACATCAGATGTATTTACCTTAGATCCAGATCGATAGTGGAACTCGGTATCGGTGTAACTTTGTTGTCAGATTTCGGTATGTTATTTTTATTTTCATGTGTTACATAAAACATTACATTACTAGAGATCCACGTCGGGTTCGCCGTGAATAAAAAGGGCCAAATTATACATTTACACCTTGTCCGGGAGTCGCTCTATCCATGGGTGAAAATCGCATGACAATAAGTAGATTATGAGAAAATCCTTACACATACAGACAGACTACTTTTGAACATATATAAGGCGAAGTCACCAGCGGAGAATCCATTGTGTTGTTTTCCGATTCTGCCCTTATAGTGAGCGTGAGGCGAGGCGTATAGTGGATGGGACAAGCGTGGCAGGCGCGACAGATATGTACGTATCCGACACATCCCATCTGCATTGCTACTGAGAGACACGCGGAGCGGGAGCGAGTAAAACACACGACGGCCCTTAACGCACTGTTGTTATTGGATAGGTACAGAACATGCCCTCATATATATCAGATTTCCACAAAATTAGTACGTGGAACGACGTTATAGAACACTGAGACACAATCCAAATAAAAAAATCTTATTTTTTACCCTTATTCTAGTTAATATTTAAATTAGGTTAGAATTAAAAGGCTTAAACATTCATATTTAAGCCTTCTAATTCTAACCTAATTTACAACATTATATGAAGGTTTAAGACCTTTTTCGTAATACATATGTATTAAAGCTAATTTTACACAGAATTTGTTCATTTTGATAAGCAATTGTCAATTTATTTGTATAGTTGATCGTAGATAATTACAAAGAGTTTTATATGTACTATTTTATATGACGCCGATATATAGTGGGCGAGAGCTGCCTCCTCTGTCGTCGATATCGGCCCAATGTTACTACAATTCTGTAATGACACTACCTTCTGACAGGCGGTCTCTCACAGAATGAAATTAGCTAACAGCGATCTATTAGCAAATCTCATCCTGTAAGTATATCGTGTACATGTTTCCTATCACTCATCGCTGCGCTCATACGTAACCATAGTCTAATGAATTGTCCAAGTAGAAGCGTGTTGTTGGTTTGGCCTATATTATGATAATATTTAATGAGGATCCAAAATTATTCGGTGTCGCAGATTTAAGCAAAATTTAAGTGCTCAGCGTACTACGCGAGGAATATTAATGGAGTATTGTGAACATCTCAATATACGAGGGTAAGTAGCGGAATGTACGGGCACATTTTTATTTTACTTTACTTATGCTGAAAATAAAATCAAGTTTCGAAAACTAGAAGCAGACTACATTAAAAATACTGACAAAGTTTTTATAACCTACCGATACTCATAATATAATGTTGAAGAATTTGTTTCTTTGTTTGACGCTAATCTCAGGAACTACTAGTTAATTCCTTTTTGTATTGAATAGTCCATTTATGGAGGTAGGTCAAATAGGCTATATACTATGACGCTTCTGCGAACAGGATCTTACAGTTTACATTAAAATAGAAGGACTATTAGGGGTGAAGAGACTATAAAGGTATATGAAACTTTAGAATACATTTATTTGATTTAGTCTTTCCACATTCACAATCCAGGACTGACTTAAAATACTACAAGAATTATTGTTATTGATTAGTAAGAAGGTGAGGGTATGAAGTCTTATCTGGTAGACTCCCGGCTGCAACTTGAATGGTCCTTTATATATATATATATATATATATATATATATATATATATATAATTATTGTTTGTTCTCCTTCACTGTGTTGATTGTCCTTCATTCCTTACATTGCATATATTTGAATAATATAGTGTTTAATTAAAAGAAAAATAATAGTTAAAAGTTAAAAGGAGTAGAGCTCTGAAAAAGAACACACACCCAATAAGGTTAACATTCTCTTGGCTTTATGAGCCATCTAAAATCAGGCAATATATATATATACTGTTACAATTACATAGAATTCAAGATCAAAACAACAATCAAACATGGCGTCGGTAAGAAATCAAGAACTCACCCTTTTTTATGAAATATAATTTTTATTTATTAATTTTACGTTTGGTTCACGGCAGAAAAGGTAAAAATATTTAAGTATAATTTGCTGAAGGCAGACAGCGTCTCAGCGTTAAATCAATCCGTCGTCCAAGCGACGCCGAAGAGAAAAATGAGTGACATTTCTTCAACACAGAGAACATTAAGGCTTCCAGTCAAAGATGACAGATATACTTTTTTATTCAATATTTAACTTTCAAAACATAATTGTTACAAGGATAAGTACGTTTAGCTTGTCCTTATGGACTTCTCTGGAGCCTTCGGCTTACATGGTGGCCAATGATACTGTTAAAAGCAAAAGCTACTGGCATCTCTCCGGACAATTATCAGACTCTCGTAAGTTACTTCTGTAACCATGATGTTGGCTTCACAGTTGGCCACCGCACGGTTTGTATGCTTTCCACAATGGGAGACATCTGTCCTTGCAATATTGGATCCTGGGTATATCCAGGGTTCGGTATTACTATGGAACTCTTCCTGAACGATATCCTTAAATTGCCGAGACCAGAGGGTGTAAATTTTGTGGCATACGTTGATGATTCGACGCTTGCGATTATATATACGTCGCGTGCCGTTATCTAACAGAAATGTTGCATGATCTTGACCAGTTTATCGGATTGGGGGACCCGTAATAGGCTAACATTTTCCGCAGCCAAGTCCCAGACTATGACAATTAAGGGTCGTTTTAAAAGAAGACCGACCATTGCATGAATGGTACCTCGATCGCGAGTGTATCTGTGACCAAGGTCCTTGGGGTACACATAGACGATGCTATTTTCATGAGCGAGAAGGCCGTCAGTTCTTTGAAGAAGGTTTCACGTACCTCTACCTCCACATGGCGTGTCAAGTGCCGTACACTAAGGTTAATGTACTACGGAATCTATGTTGAAATCCTGACATATGTTGCAGCGTTTTGGTGTCTACGATGTCATTTGTATGTTGTACGTGGTGCATTATTACGCACCCAAAGACCAGCTTCAATTTTATTGACGAAGGCCTACCCATCATGCAGCAGTGCGGCGCTACCAGTATTGGCCGGCGTTCTGCCTGCCGGTCTGGAAGATTTTCAAGCGGGATGCGTGCAGGCGTAGTGCGTGGGGCTCAAGGGCAAGGAGCGCAAGGAAAGATGAGCGCTATCGCGGACGATCTCATCTCCACTTGGCAGTCACGCTGGGCCGCATATGCCGATGGGAGGGAGCTGTACTGCCTCTTTCCAGAAGTTACAACGCGTCTGGCAAATCCATGGGTGGAACCTGAGGAATCTTATTTTGCAGATAATAACCTCTTATTACGGTCTACTATCCTTACGGTCATGAAGCTAGAAGCCAGAGACCAAGTACTGTTCCCACGGTACATATACAAGTCACATGAGAATGTGACTTGTACAAAAACGAGCGAAATATCATGTTGGACGGCATCGAACGGACGACAGTGGGCCCAGTCTATCACCAGGATTTGGTCGCATCAGACCAGAGTTTTAGGCAATTGAGGACATTTGCGCATACCTGGCACGCGAAGAGGAAGAATAGATAATCATGACTGACGAGGCCGATAACAACTTCTGTCTTTGTAATATCAGGATCCAGAAAGGGGAGAGTGAAATAACGAGAGGATACTTAAATAATGTATAGAGAGTGTAAAGAATTATACGTTGGGGAACAGAGCCGGTGAGAAAACCCCGTGCATCTCCGCTTCGCTCCGTATACCTAGAGATGGGTAGGAGGATAGGTTGAGGTGAGTAAGTGCCAACAGCATCTGTGTAAAACCGCGGGGCTAGTTTTAAATAAATCTATCAACGTTTCGCAAGAAAACGTACAATTGTGAGCCGGGTTCGTCTATTAAGGGTCTCGTTCCCACCGGGAATACAATTATGACGACCTATTAAAGTTACAAACCTAATATTGCGGGCATTCACCCGCACATCTCATTTCATGAAATATATATTTGCAATGATCCTTTCTGGATGATTCCTTTCAATATACTTTAAGAAAAAAGTCTGCACAGTCATACAGATGGACAGGCACGAGTTCCTTTTCTTAAGTAAAACCAAATATTACCTACCAAAAATCGCCGTAAGATATGCGCTGCCAACATTTTTCTTGGTCCTCTAAAACTTGTCCATTTAAGTAAAAATACCTCTTAAAGTGTTAAAGATATCCATAAATCGCCACATTGTACTCAGCAAGCGTTACGCATCTAAACTGATTTGTTTCGGACAACTAGTACTGTCACGTGCATTTCTTGCTCTCCATTACTAATAAAATAGAAAGTAGTATATTTAGGTGAAACAACCATCTTGGCATGTCGTTATACTTAACATTTACAATTTATCACAAAAAGGGATTCATCTCATGTATTTGTCCCCAGCGGATCGGATCCTTAGTATGCAGAGGGAATGAGTGCGGACAGAAAGCTCAACTATCCTTGATACAGAGATGTACGGCCAAATCCCGATCCAGACTAAGCATTGATTGTATCAAACAAAATACATTCGGAAACGTTCTCCATATAAACTAGACGGAGGGTTGTTATATACAAGGCGATGGCACGTGAAGAAGTAGCTGTTTATAAATCATTGAAGATTTACCTAGAAGTTTGAAAATTGTTTTTCCGTTCATTCTGCCTGCTCCATCAGGGAGCTGGCGTGAACATGTGTGTATATTTATGGACTCTTATGCTGTATCTAATTGCTATCTTATGCCTTTGCTATCTATTACCGTGAATTTCTAAAGTGGTTGTCTCTTGTTTTGATCCTCGGCTTATGATTGTGGACCCAGGTTTCCACGAAACAAATTCATTAGGATTGCGATTATATACCTCCAGGATGGCTCATAAGCAGTCATATATGACGACCGGCTGCCTCTGTTGGTAACGAGGCGGCTAGTCCGCGTGTTGCTCTGGAGGTCGCGAGTCGTCGCGGGTCGTCCTGTGCGCTTTATTTCCCGCCGTAGGCAGAAGAAATTAAATTGGCTTCGAACACTACTG
>JAFELO010002960.1:44486-55291 GCA_017140195.1 Eumaeus atala
AATGGCAACATAAATGGCGTCATGTACTAAGTTGAAAATTTCTAAGATTTATAATAAAATAAAAAAAAATTAAAAGAATTTCAATAATTTACTTAGTTATTTAGTTTCATTCAGTAAATAAATTTTGTGTATATTTATTGCATAATTTTTGTATTAAATACGTCAAATCTAAAAAGCTTCACTTTTTAGACTTGATAACAAAATTGAAGAAGGCTTGCAATGAAATGTCATACGACAATCCGAATCGTTCATCACAATAATTGACCCCAGATAAACTTTGCTTAATCTTGTACAAAGCGAACGTTGACTCGGGTCTGCGGTCGATCAATAATGAAAAAAGGTATCGAAAATCATATCACCTAAATTATAAAAAAATCCTATCACCTGAACTATAAAACATCGAATTATATATAGAGGTATATAGAGGAATTTGGGGATCCTTATATCTGGACTCCTTTGGACTTGGCATTTTTTCCTGGGACAATCTGTGTATCTTTTCTCTCTTCACTTCATCTCTGCATTATATACATTTATTTATCCTTGTAGACTGGATTTCCCCAAGGCTGAAGCTAATTTGTAACATTCTATGAAAATACCCTGTGCACTATCTCAGCGCAATGTAGTCTGATTAAAACTTAGTTCTAATTTAGTCCGAGAGAAATTAGATTTGATAAGCCATATCTGATCTATTCAAATTATTTCTGATAATAATACATTTTGTACATCTTGCACAAAAAATTAAATCAAAAACTAAATTTAATAGTGATATAACAGAAAAAAGTTTTAGCAATGTAAAAATATTTTGCTTTGAATTTCCTATAAGTGCCACTTTTTTATAATTTTGGTCACGTAAGGATTATCGACGGCGAGAGAATTTAGATATTCCAATCACAACCACGCGGCTCGGGCCAAATTTATTGAAAATGTAATTTGGTTTCGTATCGGTCCAATGGCAAATTTTCTTAATGGACGTTGACACGAATTATATCAGAAGTATTCTTTCTCGTTCCGTACAATATTTCACCAACAATGAACTGAGCATTTAACTACTTATATAGAAAATAATTGCACACTGAATCATTTTACTCCTCACTTTGGCAGATGAAACTTCTTGCATGAAAAATGTATTATGAGCGGAAGTTTTTTTTCAAATTTCTATATCACTTTGGGTAATTAATTAATTTCTTCTTCTATTTTTTGTAATTACATAAATGAGAAAATATAACATTCATATGAAGCCCCGAATGCGTGGTATAAAAAAAACTGTTGGTTTGTATTCACGTAAGGTAAAAACAATTAAGTAAAAATCTGAATCACGTCAGTTCTTAATTACACGAAGTTCCCGAGAGAGGTAGGTTTATTTAATTGTTTGCGGTTCAGACGCGACACGTGCTTCCGTTCGCAGCTGCTATTAGAAGTAATATTGTTTCATTTATAGTCATTTAGCTACCTTAGATAAAACTTCATTATGAGTTAAACCGCCTGCCGCGTTGTAGCTGCATTATACCGGCATGACCGGGACCACTCACTCCCATGATATTAAAATGTTGGCTATGGTGTCGCTTTTCGAGCAGTTTGTGAGTATCCGGCGGCCCATTAGACTGGAGGGGATAGTTAGAGATAGCAACGCATCTGCATAGCCATGCATATATACTCGTATAACCTATCTCTGGCTCTGATTTTTCATTTGCACCTCTATTCTAAATAAAAAAACAACAACGATGTAGCAGTTACTTTGATCGGCACAAATAATGTGTCCATCCGGTTTGTTAGTCTCTTTTCATTGAGATATTTTTTAGAGATCTAAACCATACGACTCAAGTGATTTTTTTCTGTAAAGTTAAATGAATGTGAAAAATATACAGATTATAAGGTCAGCATAGTCATGCAATGTTAAAAATTAACAAACGTATGTATGTATATTACATTTAAGTATCACTGGTACCGTCTGCTATGTTTGCGTAGCAGGCGTTTGCAAAGATGTCGCCGAGTGCATAGCCACATGAGTCCAACTAAAAAAGATATGCTCGTGGTCATGGATAGTACTAACGTGTTCTTCTTGTGTTTCAGACACAATAGCACTGCGAGATGTGCAGCTAATAGCGCCGTCTGCCGTGCGGCTCGGTGATACCGTGCTGCTGGGGTGTAAGTGGACATTAGAGGGCAACGAGACGTTGTACAGTGTGAAGTGGTACAGAGGGAGGCAGGAGTTCTTCAGCTACTTGCCCAAGGAGTATCCGTTCACGCGCATCTTCGCTCGGCCGGGGATAGACGTGGATGTACGTATTTCATTCACTAACAAATGAATATCTGTTTACACAATTTTAATCTAGTCTCATCCTAAGTGTTATAAAGGACTTATGTAGTGGGAAGTGTAGTGTGCAGAATATAGCAAAGAAATAAATATCTATAGGAATGTGTACGTATGTATTTCTACTTAATTATACAATGTGTCGTCTTGAACTACGCACACACCGCAGACCGATAATGGTGCTAAAGGGACTGGGATAGTACAGCCTGAAGGAAGCACGCGACGTGAACGGAAAGACGGGACGCGATGCCAGCGAGCCGATACTATTTATTTATACATAAAATTATAACTACGGTTGTATGTATATTTATATTTATTATACAAAACGAAAGTATTGTGTTAATTCTCTTCTTCTATATACAATTATGTCACAGTGTTTGTGGACGAGCTCCAGATAAACAGATCGACTAGATTCTTATGATTTTATGTGTACACTAGCAACTCGTCCCGGTTTCGCCCATAAATAGCACTATCCTAAAACATTTTTTTGTGAAAATCGATCACACACAGACAGATGGCTTTGGGGACTCTGTTTTATAATATGTATAGTTGTCACGGGGCGCAACTATATAATTTTCATGAGTATCGACGCATGTAGATATAAGTATATTTTTACCCGGATCCAATTTTTCCAAAGACAGCAGAAGATGAATTGACTTATACAAGCAGAGGGCGGCCTCGTGATGCCCAGCTGCCATGCACCACGGAGATGTTAAAAAACCTTGCTTATTGACTTTATGTTTAGTTTGTTATTGTTTAAGTTACTGTTTTGTCTGAGACAAAACGGTATGTTTCCAATAATAGAGAATAATGATTTTTTTTAAATGCATGTGCATGATGTCCACGAGGTCGCAATAACTTTTACCCGCTAACACTATGGATATTTTCTAACATCATGTTTCTTCCATTATGACAAAGACTACACTCCCAAATAATCACACACAGAAAAAAATTGTGTAAATGTCGCCCTTTCGTTGAGCTATTCTATCGTATCTGCCATTTATTAGTTAAGTTTTCGGTGGTAATTTCTATTGGACTAAATAACTTCTCGATCTTTCGTATGTCTTAAAAAAAAGAAGTTCAGAGGTTTGAGTTGTAATACATTGCACGACGTTGGATTTCTAAGTGTACTGGTAAGAATCCGGTGCTGGCTCCGTGCCGACGGTATGGTAGGCCTTAGATAAAAATATTGAAGACACCTTTTGGCTTTGGAGTAATTTCGACCGCGATTTGCCTATGCTAGCCCTATCTGCCCACGCTGGCGGACCGTAGCATATGCTTCCAAGATACGTTGCGTTGTATATTATTTTTAAGGTTTTAAAAAACAGGCCCAATGCCAAGGTTGAGATATAAATAAAGGCATAAAAATTACATTTAGCCTTTTCTTTGGTTTGTATGGTGTATTCCAAAACTCTAATATCTTCATCTAAAAACCTTCCTGCATTTTTACAAATGTTTCGTATTTCTACTTTGTTTGAGCTAGGATAACGAACGAACAAAACTTGAGGCCCTAGCCCTAGGTATGTGAGATACGTGTGCTTGAGGACGTCAGGTAGCGCCACCGCGCCTGTAAAAGTGAGGGTACCTCTCGCTCACATAATGTGACACCTTCGGTGTCGCGTTTCGTGCGCATCAGCATAGTAATTATATGGATGTTCATGGCCGTCGGTAGGCGTAAATAAGCTCCGATTTTGCACCCCTATTCTATAAAAAAAAGCTCACATTGATACTATGAACTCTATGTTTCACAGAAAAAAATATTACTATTGCTATGCTACTATTAATAGGTTAATGCTACACAGTATTGTTTTCAGCGCTTAACTAGCAAAATGAATAATATGTGATGAAATAAATGAATAGTATCTGCTTACAACCAGATGTTCCCCGCGATTTTGCCCGAGCCTACAGTGCCGGGTGGGTGTCATATTAAAGGGTACTCACCCGGTCGGAGGTCGGTCGGTGTCGGAGGGTGGGTGTCATATTAAATTAGGGACATCCAATATTTTCATCCTATAACTTTTAAGAAGCTCCAGCGGTATTTGACACTTATTTTAAGAGGCAAATTTTGAATAAATTATTTATTAATTGAAAGTTATTGATAGATACACCCAATAAAGTATTAGAAAAATAAATTTACAACCCTCGACACGTTTCTTGTTTTAATAATGACGTAAGCAATGCTCGGTGCGTATTTTCATTTCTGTCGTGGTTTTTTATTTCCGGCATTATATATGCCTCAGAAGGCTTCCGGAAGCACCTCACCAAAACTGGTACTGATGGCATGCTCAGTTGAGTTTTACTGGGTATATGATGCTATAATTAATTAAATCAAACTTAGGAATGACTTAACGTATTTCTAATTCTAACCAAAAATGATTTATTTCAGATAAAATGTTCAATATATACCTATGCTTTATATAGCATAAAAAAGTTGAAACGATATAGAACCAAAGCAGTAATATATTTGATTGTTCGGATAACTTAAGTACCTACAATTAATAATAGTGAATCCAAAGGCGAGCATGTTTGTGAGCAATAACTAAGACTTTATTGGCGGTTGTAAACGATGGTAACAATCGGCTACAGTGAAATGTGAAAGTGCCATAAAAGCTGACAAAATGTGTTTACTCCATGTCATTAAAGTTGTGTGACAATTCTTTTCTAATTGTGTTGCTTACTTACTAATAACAATTTATATATGTTTTATGACGACCAATTGGTAAGCGATACTAACGTACAGCGATCCCGCTTCGATTCCCACTGAGGTCATCTCATCATCACCATCATTATCTGCTGATGGACATAGGCCTCTCTCAATGGACGCCAAGACGACCGGTCTCTACTGCACGGAGATCGTCTTCCCACCTGGTGAAAGGTCGACCAACACTTCGTTCTCCTAAACGCGGCATCCACTTCAGAACCTTACTCTCCCATCTACCATCTGTTCTTCTGAGTGAGTAACCAGTCCATTGCGACTTTAGCGAGGCTATTCGTCGCTAGATATCGGATACTTTAGTTCTCTGCCTTATGACTTCGTTACGGATTCTGTCGGATAAAGAAACACCTCGTTCGATAGCTCTTTGAGCTACCGCAAACTTGCGGACCAGTCTTTAATTAAGAGGCTTTTTGTTTCGGCCCCGTAGGTCATCACGGGGAGAACGGGAGAAATTGGTATATAATATTGAAGAAGTGATTTTTCACTCTATCTAAAAAACAAAATAACGTCATCTCCAAGCCATGCCTTGGGAGGTACGCCCCGCTGAAGGAGGAAATTAAAAATCTTTTTTAGCTCCTTGAATGCGGGTTCGCCTCCTGCTCTACGAAGCTAGACTGTAATTCCGTCCCTCCCCGGAGCTTTTCCCCCTCTAAGCTGCGCAAGAGCCAGACTAATTTCACTCAATCTGACGTACGGTAGATCGCCTGAAAAATGTCGTGTTAGGCTTGCACACGCATCGTTCTTTAGGATATCAGGTTGAGGAGTATGCCACGTATAGAACTTGCTATAGAAAGTTTCGCTCTCAGATAGCTTGGGATCAGGCTTAGAAGAAACGGTAACCGCAGAAACAGTCCTAACCTTTGTCAGACGACTTCTTCCAAGCTTCTCCACAAAAACCTTCGACCCTCTATTCTGTTCAATCGCTTCGGTGACCCGTTGCGTTTTTGAGCTGCGAAGGTCTCGGCGTAATAGTTTGCGGTTTCACTTAGAAATAAGCTAGACATCGGCAGACGTAACATCTTCGTGTGCTTTGCGTACCCTAATAAGTCCAAGCGTCTCATCTGTGAGTTTAGCTTTCCTATAATATCCTTCACCCACGCTCCGCATGTAATCAATCACGCCACTCATGGCCTCTCGATTTCCATTGTAGTTTCCGACATATCGAATCGGTTTTTTAACTCCAGTTGGAATTTTTCAGAACCTACCATGGTTAGTCGGAAGTTAGGTCTGAGTGTCGACTGTACTAATCGGTCACGTTGGCATTGAAAGCCTATATTCAGAGAGCCTCTAAACAATTGGTGATCAGTTCCGGTTTTAAGCCTGTTGATCACGTAAGACATCCCTAAATATATGCTTTCGGTCCGTCATCAATCATCAAAATCAATCGCATTCCTTGTCAGAATCAGGGTTCTGCCATGTCCACTTCCCATTGTGCTTCTCCTTAATATAGGAATTGATTAAAAAGAGGCCCTCCTTCTCGAAGAAGTTCACCAACATTTGTTCCCTGCGACTTCGACTTCCGACGTCATGTGGTAACAGACTCGATTCGACACCATTTCGTAGTTACACCTTGGCAACAACATTGCAGAGAGCCTTATGGATGTTATATAAGGTCCTCATAGGTTGTCTCTATGTCTTCATCGGAATGTGTCGAAGTTGGTGGATATACTTGTATCACTTTTAGGCTGTACCTCTTAGTGAGTTTAAGTACGAGATACGCCACCCTACTCGACACACTAGAGATTTCGTAGATGTTGCCTACGAGGGACTTATTCACGAAGAATCCCACGCCTCCTTATGATTAAGTGTCGCCTTCCCTGAAGTGGAATAGGTATCACGATGGCAGAGTTGGTGTCCTCACCTTGTCTTCGGACTTCACATAGCCCCAAAACGAGCCATTGGATTTTTTCCAGTTCCACCTCCAAGCTCAACCAAGTGGTTATCTAGTCTGAGCGTTCGTTCGTTGTACGTAGCCAGGTCAATCCGGTGGTAGCGATCCGTAGGCCGGAGATTCTTATCACCCCTTGTTCCACCATTACCGTGGCCGCTACCATGGTCGCTACTGTGGCCGCTACCTTGGCCAGACCTAGTAGAAATACCGGGAACTAGGGGCCAATTTCTATTGCTGTCGTTAATTTGAGTTTAATATTCACTATTGCCACGCTGAGCAGGCAGACTGGCAATCGCAAATTAGGTTTCGGACCGGCGCCATTGTTGCCTGTCGCCGATCCGATTAATGGTACCGCCGTCCGGTGCTCCCAACTATTTGACTGTCACTATGAAACAGACGGGACACCAAACAACCAGCTCGCTGAAGCCTCATCATTGTTAAAGGACTCTTACGTCATCATGGGCTAGGATTGAGGGAGAGGGTATTCTTAGGCCGCCCCCACACAGCGAGGTCATTTAAGTTCATTTATGCAGTACTAACGATCCATCCTTCTTTTCCCGTGCACAACAGAGACATGAATTACCACATTAACAGATTGCACAATGGCTTTAGAGTCGCTGTATCCATAGACGGAAACTGAATAAAAATCTGTTTGGTAGATTTTGAGAAAACGATCATATACAAATTCCCAGTAGCTGTACTATTGGGAATTTGATATTAGAACAAATAAAATCGTAAATATAGTAAAAAAAAAATGTTATAGTATAGGGGGACAAACGAGTAATTGGAGCATTTAAAGGACTACCGCGCCTGTAAACATCAGCATAATTTCTATGTCAACGCGTCGTCCTCCTTTTCAATCCCCCCTAGCGCCCCACCGGCTACTCTGAAACAACAAGAAACGCGACACGGAAGACTTCACTTTATGCCGGTATTATGTGAGCGAGAGGTAACTCCCTGGTCGTACCCGCCCCATGTTGCTGCAATTGCAGCACGGCTTACCTCTGACTAAAAATGGACTTTTATCGAAAGTAGGAAACAACAGATATATCATTGTCTAGAACGAGTCCTTGCGGTTACTTGTGATGGGACTACTTTAACGTGATAAGTAATGTCTACTATTTACTTATTTACTTACTTACCATATTACTCCTGTTTTAGTAAGGTAATGTGTGGATGTCACAATTTTTCCAGGGTAAGCAATCCATCGGTATGGCAGTAGGTTGCGCTCGCTTGTCAGACTATCCAGCAGAGTGCTCTCCGTTTTCCTGTGCTGCAACATATTTCCACTTCCTCCAGCCAGAGTAGTATATAGAATAGATTAAACCTTCATTCAGCAAAAATATGAACACTGTTCCACGTGCTACGTGCCAGTTCATACTCTCATAGATCACAATAACTGTACGTAACCGTCATTTGTAGTCTATGTGTGTGTGTGAGATAGTAGTGCCCTGCGGTTTCATTCGCGTAATCCGCATACTCCGCTCAGGCTTCGTGTCGGCCCAATTCCGTTACAATACAGACCTCTTCCTCTCTTTCAGTTCTGCTATTATTGGTTCCAAACGTAAGTAAACGGCGCCAAAAGGCGATTGTCGTATAATTTTGATAGGACACTTTATATTCAGTGATAATTAGCTCACACAAAATACGTTTTATTGCTGACATCAAGTAAATATTGCGTATGTGTATCGTAAAATTTTAGGAAGAGGTAGTGCCATGCTGCATAGGAGGAGGTAGTGCATAACACTACAGCCTCCTATGTAACGGAATTGGGCCGGCACGACAGGGGAGGTAGCTCACGCTCACATAATACCGCCGTAAAGTGACACCTTCAGTGTCGCGTTTCGTGTGGTTTGTTAGTAGCCCGTGGCCCATTGGGGGAAGGACGACAACGCATTGGCATAGTAATTATGTCTGTGTTCATGGGTGTCGGTAGTCGTTAAAAGGCTCCGATTTCTCGTTTCCCCCCCATTCTATAAAAAGAAAAATAAAGGAAGATTGCTTTGAAAGCTCCACATTGTGTACTGCCGGGTCAAGTTTCGTTGCGCTTGTCCTATGGCACTGCGTCAACGACACTTACACGCGATATATTTAGTGCAGTTTGAGAAGTAATATTGTGCGCATGTGTTCATGAACAACTAACTTTGTATCGAAGACACTTTCTAGAATCTTTGAATTTGAAAGTTGATACAACTAAATTTGAGTTGTACATAGGCAGATGTGTTCATTTCGTTCTTCCGTAGGTTAATTAAATCTCAACTAAGCTTACTGAAATTTTTAATGTTATCAGCTTACCATTTTTTCAATATGAAATTTATACTATTTTTTGTTTGTTAACTTTTCTTTAAGTTTAGTATACCGCAGAGTTTGAAGACGAAAGTATTCAACCAATGCGTTCTCCCCGTGATGACCTACGGGCCGAAACATGGTCTCTTAATTTAGGACTGGTCCGCAAATTGGCGGTGGCTGAACGGGCCATTGAACGTGCTATGTCGGGTGTTTCTCTGTCCGACAGAATTCGTAACGAAGCTATAAGGTAGAGAACTAAAGTATCCGATATCACCTGACGAACAGGCTCGCTGAAGTGGCAATGGGCCGGTCGCACACTCAGTAGAACAGATGGCAGAAGGGCCAGTAAGGTTCTGGAGTGGAGACCGCGTTAAGAAAAACGAAGTGCTGGTCGACCGTTCACCAGGACGAACTCCGTGCAGCAGCCGGTCCGGGAGGGATGCGAGTAGCAGGAGATCGGTCGTCTTGGTTCATTGAGAGAGGCCTATGTTTAGCAGTGGACCGATAAGGGCTGATATTGATGATGATGAAATCCAAACACATTTGATAAATTTTAAAGTCTGTCTATTACTACTATGAAATTCGGAATTCATGCTCAGACCCAAGTTCCAACATAGGCTACTATTCTACAATAATATTAACTCGTCGGTCAACAGTTACTCATTTATATTTTAAAAATATAATAAATTATGCATTTAGATGCATTTAACAAATGAGTGGGTTACCAAATATCGACTGGATCTAATTGTGGCTAAAATGTGTGGTAAAAGTGGCTACGGCAGTTTGATCAGCTACAATTAAACCAAAACGCAAAATGTACTTTTTATATTAGAGGGAGGCAAGTTACCAATCGGAGCACATAATGCTACTAACGCAAATAATATATCCAAATACATGTACTCATTTCCTCCTTCCCTTCAATGGGTCACGGGTTACTGAGAAACCATACGAATCGTGACAGTTTCGCTTAACACCGATATCATGTAAGCGGGAGGTACCTCCTCGGCCGTGGCGACCCAATTTAGTTTCAATACAGCATGGCACTACCGCTTACTTTGTTTTACGTCAATATTTACATTTATTACTGTTCACAATTACCTAAATTAATATATAACATTAAAATTTACAATTAAAATGACATTAAAGTCAATAAACAGCTTTAAATTTAAATATAAAAATTACTCCCTGGAGCAACAATTATTTAATTAGACTGGCTATATATTTCAAACGCACTGCGCTTTAAAATCATTACTAAGGTATGTATTACTGAAATTGCTTATTTCAGATTGCAAAACGTAGGCAGATAAGTAGTTTCTTATATTTTAAGTAGTTACTTATTTAAATTTCAATTAATTCTCACCATTCTTCATTCATTAGTCGCGCAATATTTACATATTTGACACAATAGTCTATGTCATTTTACATTATTTTAGAGTACCTGTACGTAGACCGTGACGTCATATACCCTGGGGCCACAGGATATCAGGATTACAGGTGAGCTACCTAATAGTGTAGCCGTAATCATCCAACTGAGGGGCTACCTTTCCGGTTTTGTGTTACACTGTTGTGCATTTTGCTTCTGTGAATCCATGCTCACA
>JAFELO010002960.1:61150-79206 GCA_017140195.1 Eumaeus atala
ATGGGCCTCGGTAGTCGTAAAAAGGCTCCGATTGTTCGTTTGCCGCCCTATTCTATATAAAAAATAGTTAATTTGGTCGGCACTGAACAAATATTTAAAATTAAAACATAACACACAACCTTTATAATTACCATCATCTGTCCAACAACCATCTATCTGTCCGCCCGTAAGTCACAGACGTTTGCCATAAAATACACCTACTATTTAAATTTAAATCGTACATTTAATTCGGTGATTATGGGAATCACGGAAATAAATGTATGCTTTAAATTTAAATAGTAGGTGTATTTTATGAACTGCTATAAAACTCTGGAGCATCATTTAAAAAATAAACTTCTAAGGCTCCTTAAATATAACGGACGTATGAATGATTCTATAGGACATACCCGTGTAAAGCGTCATTGGGTAGGTATTTCTAAATGACTTTTATAAAAACTGAAATCTTCTAAATGAATTTTGATTATGCTAATAATCTATGAGATTGCTCCAAAAGTGGTAAAAAGTCACCCCACCTTCTATAATTTTTAAACTATAGGAGAATAGTGACAATAAAATTGGATTTATACATTGGAATAGAAACTTCACACGAAAATTAGTTTGAATAAAATCAATATGGTACCTTTAGGCTTATGATTTTTTTTGTTTGATGCTACGGAACCCTTCACAAGCGAGACCGACACTCTATTGGCAGTTCTTTTACTTAATTTCCATTATGAATGAATTACACTTAAGAATCTGAAGTTGCTGTTCGACGTTTCCAACTGAAAATCGAATGGCGAAAATTCGCGACCCGTATATCTGGATCGGAGAATTCTTTCACGTAATTTTGTTGACAGAGCGCAACAGATTTGCGAATGGAATGCTTAATTAAATTTCAAAAGCGTCGCTTGGAATTGTTCAATGGCTTTGATGAATTTTATTATAAGGTAAGTTAGCTTACTTATGTCCAGAATATGCTCCTGGGCGCATGTTATGGAGTTATCAAGAAAGCCAAAAAATTAAGATATTAAAAAGGAGAGAGCTCCAGAGAAGTATAAAAGTAAACCTTGAGGGATTTCTCAAAAATTAAATAAAATAATGAAGCCTCGACTCTTTAAAATACTGAATAACTGAAAAGAGAAACAAGACTAGTTTGAGAGTAGTTGCTGTAGTCGGGCACCATTATTTATTTGTACATTTTTCCCGACTTTCAGGACTGTCCAAATCGGGTTTTTTTGTTCTTTTAGATAAACAATTAATTTAATACTAATAAGTATAAAATTAATAAATTTATATTAAAAAAAAACTTCAAGACAAATATATTTTCGGAATCGTTATACAAGACCCTATTATATATATTTTTATACTCACTCGATGGGTTGGATAAGAAAAAGGAAACTACAGCCATCAAAAAACATAAAAAATGTGGTCATCTAGAAGAAGAGAATTGGGCTCAGGAAAAGTTATAAAAAGAGGTATTCATTTCAATGTTACACTTGTGGATATAGAGCTCCGTACAAATAATAAGTTAACCTATATGGACAAATTAAATAAGCTGTAAGATGAAGATTGCATTGCATCTGAATTGTGCAAGCACGAATCAGGTCATACTTCTAGCTCGTATTGTGGACGTGAAGTTACGTGTATAGGTAGCCATACCCGTTTGGCATCAACTGACCCTCTTTTTTTGTCCCTTTATATCATATTAAAAAAGCCATCCACGTGTCCTATATGACTCATATAAATGAACAAATAATCATTATTTCGAATGCAATCCAGGTGTTATTAACATCAAGATCTTATAACTATGTGAGTAGGTGATACAAAAAAAAAAATCAAGTGAAAACGTTCGGCGTCTTATAATATCAAGGGTATACTTTTATAGAAAAAAATACCCCCGATAGATAAATCTAGACTGTAGCATTGTCTATGCTGTAGCCTTTTTATTTCCAGCATTCCTTTACTAGCCAGATAATAATTTTAGTGTACAGTTCTCATTTCGATGAAAGGAATTCTAAAAAAAGCGCCTGGACAAAGATGGTTCGAAGAATAATAAAAATTGAAATGAACCAATCGGGGTGAAAGTAAACAAGTGATAAAATCCATCTGATAATGGATCTATAGAGGAAACGGGAGGGAATATTGCTGGACAAAGTAATAGGGAAAAATGCTTGTTTTAATCACGCCCATACTTTTAAAAGGACATTTTTATTTTATCGTATCTGTAAAATATTCTATTTAAAACGCCAACAATTGGTTGTAAAGAATATAGGACATCAGAGAATTTCACATGTCACTGATTTTAACAAATAGCAACAAAAAGTACCTGTGATACAAATAATCGTCGAGCTAATCTACACATAAACCACTTATTCATCCTGTATATGTGGTCTGTCTATCAAAACCACTAGCAGCTGCCATTACATGAGCATTCAGACGATCCCATCTGGTCGGATTGGACCAATTGGTCGTAAAATAAGCCGATACTTTTTTTCAAATTGCATGGCTCCGATTTACGGTTTAACCGTCGATCCTGCGCCGGTCGTATCGGATTCGCTACCCCATCGCAATGGGCGCATGAAGGAATTGAGAGTACACTTGTAACTGGGCAAACACTTGTGCTCTATAATATGCCTTGCGCAGGGCTCTTTTTAATAAATTAAAATTCGGTTAGGACGATATTTTATTACTAGAGTCCTTAGTTAGTATGTGAATTTGTAACAGCTGTTTGTTCCAGGTATCGAGGTCTACGTCCCAGCAGGTCGTGTTGCGGGAGGCGACCCGTGCGCTGGCGGGACGGTTTCGCTGCGAGGTCTCCGCTGACGCGCCGTCCTTTCACACTCAAGTGCGTTCAGCCTTCATACACGTCGTTGGTGAGTAAAAGAGATAAGAAAGAAATTAAGACTGAAGAAAAACTGCTGTTCATAATTTTCTTGCGACTTATATTCTTATACGGGTCATAAGGGTATATTAAAATTTTCATATTATTTCTAGTACAGGGGGACAAACGAGGGGACGTCGGTAGTCATAAAAAGGCTTAGATTACTCGTTTGCGGGGGGCAAACTCAAAAAAGGAATCACCAGTTAAAAGAACCAGCTTGTACATTTATTTAAATCTTTTTTTTCACTTCTTCAATGTTGAAAATGCTTGGCTCAGTAAAAATATATTCCTAAGATTTCCAGATTCTGTGAGCTGAAGTAATTTTAGAACTTGTTTAGCTCTACCGGTGCTACTGTGAGAAATACATCAAATTTCATTGGGTGAATATTGCGTGCCGGCAGTTGTAATTTCCTCACAAACTGAAGGAAAGTGACAGGAGTCACGTGTAAGCAATCTTAGCTTTTGTACAGCTTTGAACTTTCAGAGAATTCCAATATGATAAAAGAAAAAGAGAAAAAGATGTCTTCTCAAGTTATTAAGATATCCCTAAGTATTTCTTTAGTCACAATCATATTTTTTTTTTGTTGACGCGGGGAAACGCATTTACGAGCCTTCACTAGCCCTGGGTGGGGTCCAGTGGTGTGTGGGGCTCGCGGCACATTATATAGTGCCGAATACCCACAAAAACCACCGCGAGTGCCACCAGTGCCGTCTTTGATAAGGTGCCCCGGAACAACAAATCATCAGGGCATCTCGACGGCAACTCAGCCCCCGAAGAGACCGACGCCACCTCCACAGATGGGGTTGTCCCGCACCACAGGACAACCCCACCGACTTTGGGACAGTGCAATGGGGTGAGGTTCCCATCTTCGCCCCTTGCCCCGTGCGCAAATGCGCCGCCACTTCTTGCTCTTTTGTCCCCTCTTCTTATAAGAGGGGTACAAAGAGCGGCACCTCCTCTTGCTCTTAAGTCCCCTCTTCTTATAGGAGGGGTACTAAGAGTCGCCACCTCCTCGGTTCCATTGGCTTCGCCCAAGGTGTCTCGAATAACCCCAGGCTACTGAGCCCCACCGCCACGACAAGGCTTGAACCATGGTGGGGAGTCACAATCATATGTGCTAAGTCTATCCAATAAAAAATATTATTCTCCAATAAAATATCTGTGTTAGGAACAGATACAATCTTTTAGTTCAATCATTATAAAATCTATTACATTCTAAATCTGTATTATTCTAAGACTGCCTGTCTATTCTAGCAACACATGTGTGCAAAGAGTGATATGAAAAGACTTTTTGTACATCAGACATAGAAAGTTATTCAAGTTGAAACGCGAGCGAGCGTTCGTCGAATCGTAAACAAGACTACTTTGTCGCTCTTTCGTAGGCTAAAACGATATATATGTCTCACACATGAAGCAGATTTCAACGGAATGTATATTTTTATCTTCTAGGGAAAATTGAAGAAAATCGTTATTTATATGATAGTAGTGCAGGGATCTAAATTTATTTAGGCATGTTTATGTATTGTTGAAACTTCTAGGACAGGTTGGGCTGTTTAGAAATAGGTAATAGCCGGCTATGTAAAACTATGTATCGCTCTGCTTACCGCATAAGGAAAGTTGTACACATCATGAACCTAAATAATCATCATCATCATTATCAGCCCTTATCAGTCCACTCCTGGACGTAGCTTCTTTCAATGTACGCCAAGAGGGTCGATCACCTGCTACACGCTTCCATACCGGACCAGCTCCTGCATGGAGATCGTCCTCCCACCTGGTGAACGGTCGACCAGCACTTCGGTTTCCTAAACGCGGCCTCCATTCCAGAACCATAGAACTTGTACCTAAATAAGTGATACTAAATCTGAGACTAAAGTTTTGTGGAATAAAGATCGTTCTATGTATAGCAAGAGGTAGCATTGGGGAGGCACGACCGGGGAGGTACCTCTCGTTTAATTGATACCGCCGTAAAGTATCACCTACTCACACAGACACAAAACGCGACACCGGATGATTATGAAGCATTGCGTCTGTCGTTTACATTTAATAATAATCTTATATAATAAAATATTTTATTGGAAATTAGCAATGAAATATTTTATTTCCGAAATAACTTATGTTGAAATATAATAAAATGAATTATTAATAAAAATATCCAAGAAAAATAAAAATATCAATGAAACTAATATCAGCTCGGCGTAATGCGAAGAGTACGTGCTCAGTACTTTCGAAGGGAGAATATTTCTAAATGTCAAAGATCCGCGTTCGTTGCATTGCTGTAGACTTGAGTCGACATAACGTGAGAAGTGACTATGGTAACATAATGATATAGTTTCTATATATAGGTGAAAGAAAACAGCTCGTTAAGCGGTTTTCTTTTACCTATATATATTAACATTATAAGAACAAATTTCTTAAAAATTTTATTTGTTTGTACGGGGTAATCTTCCTAGTTGCTGATCCGATCATGAATTCTTTATTACTAACAGAAAACTGCACCATTCAAAAGTGACATTGGATATGTGTTATTATTTGTTGTGTCCTGTGGTTTCGCCTATGAAATCTGCCTATCGTATTCATTTTTACGTGAATTATCTCTAAGGGTAGTAGGTCCGTGGTATCCTAGTATTTTAAAAGTCAAACGAGTTGTCCGAGCCTTTTAGTGATCACCGAAGCCCATAAACATCCGCATAAAAGCTTTGAATACATGTTAGTAATGTTAGAAGAAAAGGGGGGTATTCCTATCTCTTTAAAGTGCTCACGGAACATCAGAAACGGTACGAGACGATACGTCATGGCTTTGCAGCGGAATCGTGTGACCGAAAGGGTTCCGCTGGCCCGATTCCAGTGCAATACAGCAATGGAAGTAATGAAAATTTAACATAGCCAAAGTTATATTATACTATCGTAATTTTTATTGTTATATATTCATTTTTGTCTTTTGTATAGCGATTAATAATCTAAATGAAAAATATTTTTTTGTTTATCTGCATTTCTATTGGGGTAGTTCAACAGTTTCATTTTGTTCACCTACTTAATAGATCCTCCAATGGCACTATATTAAAAAAGCAACTAAAATTCAATTCGTGTTGTTCACATACACTTTAATTTATTCCTCCTCGAACATACTGTATAATTATAATAACCATCGATCTGACCCGGTCGTTCCAAGCCAAATTCCGATGTAATGCAGCATGGCGCTACCAATTACCGAATAATATTATAATATGCACCTGTTTACTTCAAAATTAATTCGTTATCGATTTCTCTATGAATCTCATTTAATGTTCATAACACGAGACGAAGCTCCGTATACATTACTTTATTATATATTTGTTAATTAATTAGTATATATAAGATCTACATAGTATTTTCCTAAGAGGTACCGCCATGACGCATGGGAGGAGGTAGTGGCATGCATGGTACGACCGGGGAAGTGTATGTAGTATATATATATATATATATATATATATATATATTATAGCATAAGGGGGCTAACGAGCCTTTTGATGACTACCGACGCATTCACGAGATTGCGTCATGGCAGTACCTCTTACGAAAAAAGTATGTATTTCTTATATATACTAATTAATTAACAAATATATAATAAAGTAATATATACGTACCTACTATATAATATATACTTAATTATAATATATACAAAACATAATATAAATAGATAGATAGATAGATACACAATAAATAAAAATAAAGTTATGAATTATAATTAATAATTATATATTATTAAGATTGAGAAAATGCACTTTTACTCTTTTTGTATGGTGGAAAAAAAAATAAAAGCGAGTAAAATATTTTAATTATCGTAATATATAATAGAGTCATGATACAAAGCACATCCTTTCAATTGTTAAAGTGAGCTTTTACAACAGGCGCGGTACAGTGTTTTAGGGCTTTTAGTGTTAATTTACAGTTTGGTACAGTAACCAGGATATATCACGAAAATGCACGTCCGATGTATTGGCGTCGTGGTATATCTAGTAATATCAGTGCCCTGCGGAGACATTGTTGTTCAGTTTTTCTTCATTATTGGACGGATGTATCAAAGTTACTTAGATCCTAGTTTAAACAAAATACAAACGTCGCTATTGCCCAGTTTCAAATATTTAAAACATTTTTGTACTTATTCGAAATTTGATAGTATATATTAAACAATATTTGTCCTGTATAGTCTGTCAAAAATGTCTGAGATAAAAGAAAATAGGGTATGTTGCGTTAGTCGGACATGTAGAATGAATGAAAAGAATGGCAGATGAAAGGTCAACTGACCTTGTATGCAGTGCGACTTGGTTTTCATCGGTACAAAAAAGGGTTTATGTACCGGTGAAAACCAAGGCTGTACCATGATATGTATACAGTACCCATCGTCTAAAATTGGTGTCAATATTTTTCAAACCATTTATTTATATGAAGATATTAATGTATATGGAGGAAGCAAGAAAAATATGTAAGGTTCTCTCTACCTATTCTATTGAGGAACCAGCGTGCAGCGTAGGATGTGTTGTTACTGTTACGCATGTGCTGTAAATTAAATTTAATTAATAATTCCTCGGATAATTTGAAATACTAGAGCAATGTATTACATAATCCTGCTGGATGTATTTTCGTCTTTAAGACTCAGACTGGGCAGATAGCGGCATAAGTGTTAACGGCCAGTACCTCTCACATCTTCGTTTCGCCGACGATATCGTTGTGTTGGCCGAATCGTTGCAGAGCTTGCAGGAAATATTGCACAACCTAAATGAATCCTCCCGAAGTGTTGGCCTTAGGATGAACTTGGACAAGGCGAACAACGAACACGTTCTCCCTAGGCGGGTCAACGTCGATGGTGTTATTCTCGATGTCGTAGACGTCCACCTCGGGTAAGTATTGCAATTGGGTAGATATAACTTCGAGAAGGAAACCGATAGAAGGATTCATTAATTTTGATAACATATGTATATAATTTTGATATATATGATATACATATAACATTTTTCTTTTAAAACCCGTGATATGTATAAAAAAGGGTAGGAAAACAAATAAAATTGTTGTTGCAAACCCCCAACTTTGTACTGTAAAGTGTTACAATTTCGCTACAAATATTAATAAAACAGAAATAGTAATTAACTTGGACATTGTGCATTTGTTCTGTGAATGCGGGGAGCATTTACAGAACTACTATTTGTACAAGTAAATGTACAAGTTTTAATTACCCCAGATTTGAAACCTATCTGTGTTTTTGGATTGAATCACTAGGGTTCAACTTTTTTAAACAATGAAATAAAATCAACGATTGTATTACACAGCAAAAGTTACTTAGAAAATGTCCTTCTCTGGATTTTCTACAAATTTCTTGGCTTATCTCGAAAAGTGATTGAATCGGGATTGATAAAAGGATTTATTAAAAATAATTTATATTCTTTCGCTTCATATTGCATCATTCTAATAATATTTTTGTAATTTTCTGGTGATCCATTGGCGGGAAGAAGGACAAGAGGGCAACATCTACATTACGATTATATGGACGTCGGCAGTTATACAGAGGCCCTAGTACGTTTGTCCCCTTATACTGTAAAATGCAATAACACACTTTGTCAATTTCGCAGAGACAAAGTCGAGTAGCACTGGTTGCGATGCTTACATATTTTTGTTTAGTTACTAATTTAAACAAAATTTATGACTATCGTCAATAAACGATGTACTAATTTTTCTAAACAGCACATTCATTCCTGTAGTAGTGCAGAACTCGCAGTCGATCGTATTCTTCAAAAAGCGCCTCAAGGAATATTACCTCTCCTTAGCTGGTTCGTAATTCGCCATTGTTCACGTAGCTGGATTTGTAACAATCGTTTTTTATGCGATTTATATTTTATAAATGCTTGTATGTATTTAAATATGAATAATATAGATAGTTAGTATTGTTTAAATATTATAGTTTAATGATCGTAGTATATTTAAGTTTATACAATAGGTAACTAAGAATAGTAGTAAACTAGAAAGTTTCCTCCTTATTATCAGTTGTGCCAAATGCTACCTTCTTTATGTACACTGTGTCTCTGTCTTATTCTGGTTGTCTGGAACAGACCGCTTGTAGCGGTAAGACCGCCTTTTTGTGCCTGTTTCTGATCTTAATTTAGATTTTTATAATTGCTATTTGGTACAAAATAAAGAGCTTTTATTTATTTACTTATTTATTCCTAAGCCATTATTCAAATTCCGCTTTTACTGCCTCATACCTGCTACTGCTACTTACCAAAAGTGTATAATACTGTGACGGTTTAAAGTGACCGTATTGGGCGTTGACACTAAATTGATTGGTGTATTTGAATCACTTTCAGTAGTCTTGTCTCTGGAATTAATTTGAATATAACAGCTCGTAGCCAGGGGCAGAGGTCCATATAAATCTGGCTCAGGTAACATCTGTCTAGGGAGTTGATAAACTTCGCTCTACCCAGGTCTGTTGATGATTTATTTAAGCCAATAATGCAGTAAGTACGCAATAGTTTGTAGTGTTATTTATGTGACATTAAGAATTTCCTAAATCGTTCGCTATTGTTTTGTTTGAGGTGCCATTGCACTATGATAATTTGGGGACGATCTATAAGGAAGGCTTTTATAGCCTGACTGATTTATAATAATAATAATGTAATTTTTTTTATTCTGTAATATTTTTTACTGCTTGTAGCTTAATGCCTAAAATGCAGACTTCTCCTGATTCGGGTCTTTTTTAGAATATAAAAATACAAACACAATTGTCATAGTTAGGACTCGCGAACAAAAAATTTACAAACATATTTTTTTATTTTATTCTCGGAAATATTCTCTCAAGGAAATTATGAAATAAATAAAATCAGTTGTTTCAAGACTCCCCGTTTCACGAAGCGCGGCTTAAATTTAATAAGTGCAAGACGGACTGTTTGTGCTCGTAGATTGAGTCGATTGTATATAAATTCAGTTCAAGTTTGCTGTGTTTTGCTGCATTTTCGTCCAGCGCACTGGTGTGTGATTCAACTTTAGGCACGGGTAGTCCAATTCAATTAAGTAGTCTCTGGATACCGTTGCGAGTTTGTAAAAGCGCTTTAAGAAATTTCCCTTACCAATTTTAGTCCTCACGATGAAAACAACAATAATTAGAATATAAAAATAAATTATTTATTTTTTGTAGGATTCATTGGAAAGAAAATTGATCATTTTTTTAGTGCAGTTTACCTTTAGAGAGCTCTCTTAATTTTAGTCCTTAAATTAGAGAACTATTTTTAAACCCCCGAATGTTCAGATGGATAGATTTATTTTTCATAATATGCTTGTATCCTTCGAAAAAATAATGAAAAGACACATTGAAGCAGCAGCACACAGCAAGAAATTATCTTTCTTTATTTAGTGTTTCTTCTGAAATGATTAAGCTTCACATCATTCCTTTAAAAAAATATAACGATACTGTAACGATTGTATGCTTTAAAAAATCATCGGTTCTAATGTTTCGTCTGATTAATTTAACTATAATTGAATCAAAAAAATACACGGGAAAAAGACATTAGAGCTCCGGCACGTATTACTATATCCCATGTGCGATGAAAAAGTAAACGAGCGAGAAAACTTTCTCAGCGATAAGAAGGTACACGCTATATAAATATCATTAAAGTAGAACCTTCTTACAGTCATCTCGTTTTATTAATTTTATTTTCTTGGTGTATGTGGAAGAGGTTGAACGTAATTGCCCTGCCCAGTTTTTACCCGGGAATATAATATATTGTTCTTTTTTATGTTACATTAGCGCATACCGTCGAGGACGGGGACGCCTGAGGGCTTTGCGGCGCTCACACGCTCTAAAGGCCTCTAGATGTCCACTAAGCCACCAACGGCAAGGCAACGTTCTATCTCATTACCTCGACAGGAGAGCCTGGGAACGCGCGAGATTTGCCAATATCCAAGGATTAAAATATTTGAGTTCAAGTATTAAAGTTGTATTGAAAATATTGTAATTATGTCATGAATTTCATATTAAAATTTTCAATATACATTAGAAAAAATATTATTATCAATTTAGGCCATTTGTCCACCTTTATATCTTTGGATATCTTCTTCATTTATTATTTATGAGACCTAAACTTCTCATCTGTTCAGTTATCCGACTACCAACAAGTTAAACATTTAAGTGAGATGAAAAAACTTTAAATTTTTGCAATAATTGAGTGAAGTCACTCTCAGTAACCTTTAAGTATAGTATAAGTATCTTAAGTCTATGGGAGATTACTATGTGTCATTCCTATACAAACTGATTAAGGTTTTTAATAATTAAACATTTTATAATTATGACAAATAAATTAACATATTTTGCAAGGAATAAGATATTTTGCTTATAAAAAGCATTCCCGGGCTCAATATTGTTTAACCCTCCATAAGGTGCTCTGGAGGTAATGGTAGTGCGAGTTGGTTAGCAAAGGAGCTACGGGGTTCTTCAAGTAAAGAGCTTACTCCCAGCTTAAAGGACGGCAACCCGCCTGCATAACCTTAGGTCATGCGGATATTTATGGGCGGCGTTAGTTAACTTTAACCCTCCATAAGGTGTTATGGATGTAATGGTTGTGCGAGTAGGTTAGCAAAGGAGCTACGGGGTTCTTCAAGTAAGTAAGTAGCTTAAAAGAAAGTCATGCGGATATTTATGGGCGGCGGTAGTTAACTTTACCCTTTATTCTAGATAAAAAAAAAGTTTAAAGAAAATGTAAAAAACAAATCTAATGCATTACACAAATAATTTCCTTTACAAATAATTTTAGATTGTTATATTACAGTTTACATTTATTATTCTTCAAAGTATAATAAGTACAATACAACACTGAAAAGAAAACGTAACGAAACAAGCTTTTACTTACACAATGACATCGGAACAAACGAACTTGGCACAGACGCGACATTTTTGTTTAGAAAAAACCAATACTAAAGCGTCATAAACTTTTGTAAAACTAATTTCTAAACACAAGTTTGGAATAGAAAAATCAAGTAAGAACCCAACACTATTTTAAATATATAATTCGGGAACACGGATAGTTTGGTATTGTAACAGAGTTAGATTTACAGCGCAAATGTTCCAATTAGTGTTCGGTGGGTCGCTGTTTCTCTGAGACAAACGAGATTGCCTATAGCAGGCACCTGTTTCGATGTTTACCGAACGGCGCTTTGGGATGTCCCTTGATTATATTTATGGTCCACATTAACGCTCTTTCTAATTTACTTCTATGTACTACGAAATAGTTTATGTCGTACGGTTCTACCTTTTTGAACATTACTTTGACTCGTAATATACCTAATAGATATACAATCTAAACATATTGTAAAAAAGCCCCTAACGTCCCTGAAAGCTATCTATATGCGTGTATGTGATCGACTTTCTCGAAACCTACTAAACGGATGTGAATGCGGTGTCCCCCGTAGAATGATTCCCGTAGAACGTGTAAATGTATAATTTATTCGCGGTTAGAATAGGACCGAATCGCTAGTTCTATAAAAACTGCTTTCTTTGGACAAATAGTTCCAGCTGAACCTCGCAGAGGTTGTGCAAATGACGAAATATAAATGTTATAATCATTATTTTCTTACTGCTCCCAAAAAATTGTTAGGTGATTTTTTGTTTATCTTCATTAAAAATATGCTAACAACACCCGCTGAAGGTTGTATATGTTAACTGCCTCGTGGTCCACTGGTACGCGGGTTCGATTCCCGGGTCTGATCAGACAGTGTCATTAGGATTTTCTAATGTTTAATAACAGTCCAGAGCTTGCAAGTTGCTGGTATGGATGGATGTGGACCCCAAGCCTTGGAGAGTTAAGCCGTCAGTCCTGCGCCTGATTTCTTCTGTCGTGTCGGATTGCTGTGCATCGGAGTAGACAGTGCATCTTCTTAGTGGAGATGGCCACTATCGCCAAAATTCGGCTAGGACGTCATCATTATTATAGATGTGAATACATCAAAAAACTAATATCTAACTTATAATAAAACGTTGATAATGTACAAAATATGCTAGTAATGAAACACAACTTAAGAGTTAATTTCATTAAGAGACGTGAAGCAAATGCAGCTTGAGTCTGGATTTTTCCGTCGTAAAACGCTTCGCTTTAGAAAATGGTAATTAAATTCTCTTTCTTTAATCTGTTTATTTTATAACACCCTGTAATGCGACAGAGAACAATTTTATAAATTATAATAATAGTAAGCGGTAGTTTAGTGCTTTGCAGTTGAATATAATTATCGTGACGGTTGAATATAACCTACTGTTGTTGTTATTTTAGCTGTTTGTAGCTTATTAACAGTGGTGGTGTAGGGAATAATTAATATAGAGATAAAAAAACAGACATTAAAAAAATGTATCCTTCTATTCTTCTTCCTTTAATGTCTGTTATGTATATATATGTCTTTTCAGAGCTATACATGACACAACCACTGAAGTAATTTAGACAGAATTTGGCAAAATGTACACCAGTTTCCAAAAATAACACTTTGCTATGGAAAGTATATTAATGATCCCCTCAGTATAGAAGTGTGAGATACAACCGGTCTATCTATATGACAACACATTTACACTGTATTTACCTTACGCGCATGATTTTAAGTTGCTTCTATAAAATACATATCAATGGCACACCTTATATACGTATAGTTTTGAGACTCTGACTGTGTATCTTGGTTTTTTGTAAATGAATGTCACCGCGACAATGTCTCGTTTAATTCAAGACTTATCTGAAAAACTTATCTTAAGTTAAGCTAACCGAGCTGTGTCAGTTATAACCGATTGTTACGTATGCTGACATTCCCAAAGCGTTTGAAATATTTAATATGTTAAGCGTTAATATTCACTGCTTGAAAAAACTCATTAGATCACGATTATATCATAGTTTAGTCCATATTTGACTTGAAACGAATTTCTAATCACTACAAATTATTATTTTATTTATTTACCAATTACTACAAGGACATGAGCGAATATATAATTACAAGAAAATGCCTTACGAATCGTCTCATCAGGCGACACAAAAACAATTTAACCCACTTTAGTTTACAATGACCATGCCTTGACAAGGATGTAGAATCAACTCTTTGAACCTGTATATTATTACTTATTATAAATATATACTTATAATAAAACAAAGTCCTTAAAAGCTGTCTGTCTATATATGATCAATTTTCTCAAAATCTATGGAACAGATTTTCGTGCGGTTTTCACCCACGTACACAGCGTTATCGATGAAGTCCATATACATCCACACTAATGTCATGCAGATGAATTGTCCGCCTTTTCTTCTCCCCACCAGCGGGTCACCGTTTACTCACAAACCACACAAAACGCGACAGTATAGCCGTCACTTAACGACGGTGCCATGTGAGCGAGAGGCATATCACCGGTTCACCCGGCTCAATTGGGCTGTAATGCAGCATGGCTCTACCTCTAACTAAAGGTTAAGCATGCATAAGCATTTCCATCTTACTAATATTATAAACGCGAAAGTCTTGATGGCGTTTGTGAAGCAATCGAGCCAAAAGTACCCACTGAGTGGACTTTGATGATACTTGGTGATGTCAAATACCACAATAATTTGAAATGTAAAATTTTGTTTTAATGTTAAATTTTGTTTTAATGTTAAATTTTGTTTTAATGTTAAATTTTGTTTTAATGTTAAATTTTGTTTTAATGTTAAATTTTGTTTTAATGTTAAATTTTGTTTTAATGTTAAATTTTGTTTTAATGTTAAATTTTGTTTTAATGTTAAATTTTGTTTTAATGTTACTCATTACAGTAAAACTACTTTTACGTATTTTATCGGGGTTTATCTAATTATTTATCCAGTTCACCCGTAACCGTGGTTGATGTAAAGCTTCTGAAACTTCGGACGAGTTAAACAATTAAATAAAACGCGAGACAATCCATAAAAGTAGTTTTATTGTAATGAGTAACCTTCGCGTAAACTTAAGACATCAATATGTGAACCAGTACGGAGTGGTAGTCACCATGGTTGCTGTCAAGCTGCTGATACGTCGGGCTAGTTAAATACTTAAACAATCCACGATAAAATCCGTAACAGTGATTTTAAACCTTTAACTTCCTTTCAATTTAGATTTTATATTATTTCAATAAGTACCCGAACATGAAAGCTTGCTCTATTTCAGCTTGAAATATTATTTTTTATTCTTTTCTGAAAGCTAATTAATTACCGACTGTCTGTTTAGGCATGCCAAAATAATAAGGTAAGGTCTAGTTTAATTTTAATTCTCGGTTGAAATTTAGCGATTGTCGATATATACTTTAGATAATATAAATAATAATAATACTAACAACAATAATAAATAATAATATCTGGACTTATCACACCACATTACCCTAGCCCTGTGCTAAGTACCGTAAGGACTTGTGTTGCAGGTACTAAACAACGGAAATATACTTTATATGATTTATAAATTTAAGAAATTTTAAATATTAAGGTTCTTTATTATAGAAACATATTTAATACATATTTATATATGTATTTTTATAAATCCATGATTTTTATAAATCCATGATTTAGACGGGATTCGAACCCGCGACGTCTGGCATAACACGCGGAATAACCGCCACGTTACCAACTGAGCCAGCCGGTCGTCAAAAAAATGGAATTAATATTAGCAGTTTTACCACGACATTCGCGCGGACGCGTTAATTCGTGCGGTAATCACGTGTTATGTCCGGATACATCCGATTATATCCGGTCGGGACGGTTAACTATTATTGCCTTCCAGACTGGTTTATACCAGCGTACGTTTTATGTTACGGCCAAGGCTGTAAAAGTATGAAATATTGCTTGAGCATATTTTTCTTTTTCTTAATTTCGTAACGGAATCATCGGCTGGTTACTTTATAGGTTTATTAAGGATTTTTTTTGTACCATTAAACAATAGAAGAACTCTACATAAATAAAGTATTATATGAAACTATAGCAAAAATATTTAAAAAGGAATATTAGCAAAAGTAAAAGAAACGCGAAAATTATAGCAAAATATAACCAAGTATAGCATCAAGAATAGGAGAAAATGTTATATTATCCAATTGAAAAATATCTACATTTATCAGCACCTTTGTTAGTCGTGGCGGCATGGTACATAGGATAGTCTTCCTCATTAAATGGTCTATTTAACACAAAAAAATTGTTTCAATTTGGGTCAGTAGTAGTGAAATTGTCGCGATGAAACAAACAAACTTTTCGGCTTTATTAGTATATCTTTTGCCAACGGATCAGAATTTAAAATTTAATTACACATTTCTATACGTGCTTGAATTTTATAACAAGAGAATAAATAAAAGGACCAGCTAATTGATACAAGGTAAAATAATGTAATTACTTCGATAAGTTTATTTTGAATAAAAAGAAAATATTTGTTTGTTCAGATGAAACGACATGCCACGGTTTATTTGTACAACATTCACACGGGCGATATAAATATTAAAAAAGCTCTCTCAAAATTTCAATATGAGGTTATTTTATCTTTCAGTTGACTTTTTACACAACCTTATTTTGTAAGAGGTAGTGCCATGCGGTACAACCGGGGAGATACCTCTGGTCCACATGTTACCTGCGTTCGTGCGGTTTTTGAGTGGCCGGTGACCCAGGGGGGGTGCAGGTAAGTAGTGCAACTCATCGGGACAGTAATTATTAGGATGTTCATGGGCGTAAGTAGGCATAAAAAGGATCCGATTTCTCGTTTGCCCTCCTATACTATAAAGAAACATGGTATATTGCATATTAGTGATATATATAGTAAAACATTTACATGTTCTTTACGAATATTATAAAGAAGAAGAATTATACGATTGTTTGTTTGTTTATAGCTTTTGGTATCAAAGTTATTAAAAATATCATTACACTCTTTCCAAATATATAAGAAAAACTCAAACACGAAAATAACTATTTGCTATAAATTAAATAACGTGACGCTCCGGTTTACGCGAGAAAGCACACGAATGAGGGGAATATCGGCCGAGTCACTGTTCAATTACCAACCCAACGCTGCACACCATGTTTTTGACAACGTCAATAGCAAAGAAGACGCGAGAAGAATCGTAGAAAAAATATTATTTACCAAGGCAAATGTTTCGCTAAATTGAATATAGCCTAACAATTTCTTGTTGTATTGAATTTATGATTTTCACGTACGAATCATCGATTCTCGTAAGCCAAGTATAGAAAACTATGAAGCGTCACTATTCCCTGTCAACATATACAAAACATATTTCGGTGACGGCAAGACTACATTTGATTTCATGATAAACTCAATTTATACTAATCTCATCTCAGATTGTCAATGAAATAAAATTTCACGCTCCGTTGGTTCAGTCGCGAATGCAAATAGGGTAGGCGCTAGAAGCACGATGTCATGACGGGAAACCGGGGGAATAAATATAAGCGACTGAGTACACACTTCATTGGACACGGCTCTTGAACAGTTAATATTTCACATCGAAGTCGTGACACTTAATAAAATTAAAGACAATTCGAGACATAAGTTTCAGTCTCCGATTGGTGTTCTGATCGATTTTACAGACCTACACCGTTGCGTCTGGTTGTAAGGTTTTACTGCTCGTTCTATTACAAGAAACGATTTTAATCAAACGAGTTTTTGTTCAAAGCGTACGCCGTTAGCGCCTGAGAATGAAATTAAATTTAAAGTCGCATTGAGTCTTTGAATTTGCGTCACAATTGATTTCATTGAACGCTAAGCCATAGAACATTGAAACCTTATATCTGCAATCAAATAAATCACATCAAAACAATTTTTGTTTCTTTTATTGGAGTTTATTCCTTTATAAAACGGCTTTAAGCCACACATTTATTTCACTTACGCCTCAAACGCACCAATTCCCTTCAGAATCATGTCCACTATTAAAAAGTAGACACTAATACACAGTTTTTATTTAATTATCGTTATCATTAATTATGTAAATACATCTGAGTATAAAACTTCTAGTTACTACGGGTTTTTAACAAGATCGCAGCTTCATATGCATAGCAACTAAACCTGGCTGGAAACGCTGGCATGTATTGACTTCGATTCCAGATAATGTAATGTGAGAATGAGGGTGGGCAAAGACACTGAATATCCTTTGTTTACGTGGATGTTATAAAATATTACTTGCCGCGTGCTTGTAATATTGCCCCTTATGAAATAAGAAAA
>JAFELO010002960.1:79258-101259 GCA_017140195.1 Eumaeus atala
GTTTATTAGATATTGTTTAACGAACAGAGCGTTATATCACCAGTTGCAATAGACTTGGGATTCGAAAAACAGAGTAACAGTCATATATGGTTTAGAATACGAAACAAATATGTATACTTAAGTGATTTAGTAGCAAAGCTTTACATAAAATCATTCGCTATAATTTTCCGAATTCCATTTTTCCTTTTATAAGACATATAAATTGTAACATGCGAGTCGCGATAAATCCAAGGAAGTCACTCGTGTAACTCTCATTTGTAGTTAACTACCCTCGAAAAGCATCGTAAGATCAAAGTTCGGCGGTTCGCCGAATACACAAGTTGTTGAGTGATTTCGAACTATATAGTTCAACTTGGACAAAAATGGACCATCGTTTGCAACAAGTTTAGAGCTTTCGAACTTTTTAGTTAGTGAGTGTTGTTGTTGGGTTATGGGCAAACGTTAATGGAATAAGGGGCAAATGAGCCAGTGGAAGATGTCAACGGTCGAGGTTGATCCGAGGGTACCGTACGGTATCGTGGGCTGCAGCGACAGCCCTAGCCGGTGATCCTCCGTGGTAACTTGTGACGGAGATTCTTGTCGAGAGCTGCTCCTATGTCTCGGATAGGACAGATCTCGGCCTGAGCCCCACACATGACGAGATCCTATGGATTGACCGGTTAGGGCATGTGGTGTTAATGCTGAGGCCCCACCTCAGGAGGATGGGCGCGGCAGCCGTACGGTAGAGAAATAACGGCTTCTTTGCGCCCGGTCCTCAAGCGGAGGATGCGCCGTAGGCGCAAACCCCTCGCCTTCCATCTGACGCAGGTGCTCACTGGGCATGGTCGCGATGCACGGCGGCGACGAGTTCTACCAGACGACGGCTTCCTTCTGCGAGACCGTCATGTCCCAGAAGGAAGCCAACGAGCGGGTGAGAGAGGAGGCTGCCGACGCGGCCTCTCCCCGCCGACGACGAATCGGGGTACAAAGGTGGTGCTATCTGCAGCGCCTTCAGTAGTGCCTCTGTGTTCCGAGTCGGGCCGGGATGGGAACCCGGTCCAGTCTATCAAGACACGACGTCGTGGGGACTGGTCATAGCGTAGCCAGACAGTCCCCGAGGAGGTGAAGTCTGGCCTTTTCGCCGAGGCCAGCCTGTCGCTGGAGGGATCATGTTGCCAGCTTATCCGGGACCCTCCATTAATAGCGGCTGAAGGCGCCCGTAGGGGTTTATTTGCTATTGTTACCCAATTGCCGAGTCCAACATAGGTCTTGGAGTCTAACCGGGCTCCCAGGTATCATGCGTAAATGCAGTCCCCTTCGTCACCAAAAAAAAGAGTCTCGTCGCCCGCATTAGTAGCGTTTACTCAAATACCCCTTATAGACATTCGTGAAACCGGGGCTCTGTTGGCTCGTTGTCGGTCTTTACGATAGGAATAAGCTCTTTTCTTAAACAACCCCAGGTTATGTCGACAACAATATGTTATATTTTATAATAATTTCAGAATTCTTAGTCCTGAATTCCATCTGACGAGCCATTACTTACTTGCCACCTATTCACGGTGTAAAAGAGATCGAGATATGTTTATTCCGTCCCAATTCTGATAGTACCTTTTATGGTGATACGACGGTGACGACCAAGTCAAAAATTCAAATTTGCGTGTAATCAAAGGCACGAGGCATCACATAATATTGTCGAATATCTATTAAAACCACTACGAGTGCCACCTGTGACGTGTTTGATGTGTCACCAAACTTAGACGTCTAGTCAGATCGCTAAGGAACCGGTACTACCTCTTCAGGTAGATGCCTCGCACCATAGAAGACCGCGACAACTTCGCGACAGTGTATTGTTTTATAATATAGCCAAAATATTCCTATACAATGGGCCTAAATACCTAAAAGCCGCATGATATGTAACACCGAAGATGTCTCTTTACGGCTGTGTCATGTGAGCGTAGGCCCATAGTCGTGCCGATCCACAATGCAGCATGGACTACTAATTACTAAAAATAAAGATATTGGGGTAGCATTGTCTCAAAAAGCACACTATAGTTGTAATAGCACACTACAGGATAAAGAGTCCTTCAGCCATTAAGCGCCACTGCAATAAGGTATAAAGCACGGTAGGAAATTCTGCTAGCACGTAGTAATCTACTGAACTTAGTACGAGATCTCATTACAACAACAACAACAACACATCATTACGCCAGTTCCCTAACGGGGTAGGCAGAGAGAACGAAGCGCCACATGTCACGATCTTTACATACCTGCCTTGCCTCCTCCACTTTCATAACTCTCTTCATACAAACACGCCGGTTGCGAAGATTCCAAACACCACCTTCGGACAGTACTCGAACAATTTGATCGTGGTTGTTAGTCTGGGTCTTGCCCGGTTGCTACATCCTACCACATTCGCATTGTATATCCGTTTTGTCAACCTTATATCCCTTTATTTTTTCAACATATCTGAATCATCGGAGTATGCTCTTTTTCATTTTAACACCGATACCTTCATTCATTCCTAATCTCTCGCTCTCTCTCGCTTCTTTCTTTGTTACGAACACGGCCGGCAAGGGTTACGCCTCATATTTTATGCAACGACCTCATCTCGATCGCGTTATTTCTACTTTCATGCCTTTTCTGACATACCCAAATCTCACTTCCACACGTAATGTTGGGACTAGCACGTAATTATGCAGGGCGAGGCGGGCACCCTGACTTAAAACCGTTCTTCTAAGCAAATTCCCTAACGTTCCATTCACTCTGTTCCCTCTTATTTCAACATCTGCGGTGTACCTTACATCCCTGCTAAACACACAACGAAGATATACAGATTCATTTATTTGTTCCCGCGCTATATCATCGACTATAATTCTTACGTCCGTTCTGGTTACTTCCCTGTCAGATACTTAAACCTTAGTTTTCTTCACGTTCATGTGTAAGCCCGTATTCACACAGTTATCTATCATAATTGTTGTTAGTGATTGTAGCTCAGATGGAGTGGAGCCTAAAAGGACAGCATCGTCTGTATAAAGCAGGCAGTTCACTACTAAATCACCCATTCTCACTCCCACATTCGACGACATCAATACCTGGAGACACTTCCAGATATAGGATAGTTAGAAAACTTGATCCATACATCCCCTTCCTTACCTGAAATCCCTTGTGACTCATTAAATAAGATATAAATAATATTGCCTTACACTGTGAAGATAGCTTACTAAAGCTGACAAAATGGAAGTCGTTAATTAAACGTTTTCAAATATGTACCAACGCAAACTACGCAACAATTTCCTATACAACGCAAGTTTCCTTACAAAATCTTCTAAGGATATTCAAGCGCAGATTCTACTTCAATGGCGATTTATATAAATTCTAAATTCATTAAGAGTTATATTTTATCATGTTTTGTTTCTTTTAAAAGCAAAAAGAATTATAAATTAAAAAAGGCTTTGTTTTGTTTCACCACCGGCGTGAGATTTCATTTTGGTCTGTGATCGCGTACCATCTGAATAACCGATAAAAGAGTATAATGGGATAGCAAAACAAATAGTCACATACAAAATTTAATGTAAATCCATTGGTAAAGATATACTCATGGATATCTTTGCGTGCACATGCGTGACGTTGCGTGTTGTTAAATCCATTTTACCACAACCTCTACATGACTATTGATCTCCTTAACTTGCTCTAGTCGGGCCTTTTTGCACACTTCGCTTCTGGTGACACACATTTTTAAAATTTTTAAGAACATATTCCACCTTCCAGTGTGTTTTAGGAAAACTAAGAAATAGTCACGCGTTTTTTTAGGGAGACGTATAATATCACGCATATAATTTATCCTTGAACATCATGAAATTTTTGATTTCCCCGATACAGGTCAGTTTCATTTTCTTAGATACTGGTTGGTAATCCCAAAAAAACAGAGGGCAATTCTTAGGAAAGCTAAAAATGTTTGCTACTTTAACGCATTCCACAAAGTTCAAACGAAAATAATACATGTAAATAAGGCGAAGTTATTTTCATACATAAACGAACTAATCATAAAGTGAAAAAGTAATGTAAGTGTACATTACATTAGCTACTAAAATTGTTATTATTTTTACAAGTGTTTTATTTTTTGAATTTTTGGTTGCTATTTTTGATATTTTCGAAACTTCCTTTGGGTGAATAGCGTACCCCGTGTGTACCCACAAACAAAACCAACCACGGTACAGCCGTGGTTGGTTTTGTTTGTGGGTACAACCACGGATTATCTTCCGTGAAAGTCGCAAAAAAATTCACGTATTTTAAAGTTAAGAGCACATTGTTTGAATTACATCAGTTGTAACCTAAATTACATTGTATAACGGCCTTAAGGAGTTGAATTGTTGGAAATGTTACTCCTCTAACTGCGATTCGGGTATGTATGTAATTTCGTTTGCTTAGTGTAGCTCCTCGGATTCCTTGTTGTCGTTTATTTCGTTAGAGGGACGTTTTCCAAGCAAGTGCTCTCCGATGGCTGTTGTATTGTACAACACTTCCAGTGAAATGCTTGCAGTGGAGATACTTGTAGTAAAACTGACAATATTCAAGTCCTAACCTAGGAAAGAGCGTAAATTAATATTTATGATCATAAAAGTGGATTACTTACTTATATTTTATCTAAGATAAACTCATTGAAGTGTCATAAATCCGATAAAATACTAACAATAGCTAATAGCCAATGGGCCAATCATTTAATATTTAAATAATTATAATGTTCTTACAATAAATCTTTAGTAATAATATAATTGAAATTGGCGTAAACATTAATTAAATAATACTATATATTGTCCCATTGTCGGGTTGTGTGTAATGAGATTGCTCTTAATCCTTGTCGGTTTTATGCTGGATATAAACATGGTTCTTTAGAGAACGCCAAGATGGCTGCCTTCTCACATCCATAATATCCTATAAGTTCTGTTTAAGAATAATTTAGCGACTCTATATACTAAAACATCACTCGTTCCTAATATGTTTATAAATAAAAATATTTTATATTTTTGCTACGTAGTACATGATCTGTGTCATCATTAGACTTATTCATCTGCAGCTGGACATTTGCCGCTTGTATGAACTTCGAAAAGGCTAATAACACTACTACCAAAACATTGCCGCTGCATGGAAATTTTTCTATTTTATTTATATCGTTTTACACCCAAACAATAAAGGACGCAAAATTATTATGAAAAAAATTGTAAGCATAAACACACATACATACTACAGTTTCTATATCTAGACAACCAATAACATGCGATACAACATGTAAACAAGATAATGATTCTGAAGCGTCTACTGAAATAATTCGAAAAATACCTGATTACTAGTTGTATTTGTCGAAACTACGAGGGTGCGATTTTTAGATTAACAATCTTAGTGGAGCAGTTGGTGGGTCGATTGTAGTGTGCGCTTTAATAACGGTTGTGGTGGTCGGTTCATAGGACCAGCGCTGGGATCGGTAACTGTATTTTGAGTTGCGGGCATTGAATTTGTTTGTTTCTGTTGCCTTCGATGACTTCGATGACACCGCTTCTCCGGCGCTAGGCGGCAAGCTTTACGGGATTGCATCGCCCCGATCTGATAATTAATGAACATTCTGTAGTGATCGTTTTTGAAACATAAAAGCTGCTTTAGATAAACCTGCAGATGCGTATCGTGAATGTGTTGCCTCGAAGGATCTTACAGTGTCGTGACGTAGTGTTATTGTTCGATGTATCGATGTTGACGGGAGATATACGAATGTCATTACCGTTCATGTTAAACAGATATATTTTTTTATAGTGTAGGGGGGTAAACGAGCAATCGCAGGTTTTTAACGACTACCGACGCCCATGGACATCCACATAATTATTATGACGATGCGCTACCCTCCTTCTTCTCCCCCCCCCCCCAATGGCTACTAATGTACGATATCGATTGAAAGTTTCCACTAGTGTTGTGGAGAGTATCGCTTAACAACGATGTGTTGATCTCGGCTGATTCGGTTGATTTTCTCATAACTATAAACATTTCCATAATACTAAAAATAGTATAATATATATATACTCGTATAAAAATAAAAAGTATTAAAGCTTTCGTGCATTTGACTCTCTGGAGTTCCGCACTTCGTCCAATATTCGAATGTGCAATGCTCGAGACGACTTTTGGCATCCATTCAAATGTCAGTCTTCAGCTTATTACCTCTATACAATTTCCGTTATGCTTAAGCAAAAAACTTCCAGCTTACTGGCCAAATAAAAAAGTGTTCAGGGGGACAACGAAAATGAAGATGAATTAGATTTTAACGCCTCATTTTACGACCCGTTACAGAGGGGATAGTCGTCCTCTCGCGACGCGACCCGGGTTATGAGGTTCGCCTCGGTGCCCGTAATCCCTCTCGGGACAGCAATGTCCGGGAAGGTGACCCCACATGCATTCATTTTACATTTGACATTAGATTATTTATAACTTTGTTATTTTGTTGTAAATATATTTTAATGGTGGTTAGCATAGGGCATGGAGGAGTAACTACAATATCTATATTTTATTTTTTACTCAAAGATAAATTTAAGGAAATCGACATACTGACTGTTTACTCTCAATACATTCTAGATATCATGTGTGTGCGCAAGAATATACTTCTTACATCTATAAATAGTGATATATACCAGAAATAATATAACCTAGTGTACGAATCTGCAATAAGATCCCAGAAAGCGTCCAAAATTTAATAAATTGAAAATGTTCTTAAAGGTAGAACTCATGTGCTTAAAGGATATTATAAAGTCATAGTGTTTATGATAGATACCACACCGTGAGGCTGCGACGCTTTACGCAGACCCACTGAGTTTATTTCACCGGCGCTATTTACACCACGCGACGCCGAGCTGGAGCGTACACAAGGCGTCGCGTGGTTTTCGTATTCACTGCCGACGGAGAAGGCCGTTAAGGTGGCGTTAAGAGGCCTCCTGGAGAACACATGTCCAGAGGACATCACGGCGGAGCATCGAATTGGCCGGAGCTCCGGCCAATTCGATGAATAATGAAATCAAAAGTTAATTATTATTTTGCAGTTCAAATGATTAAAGAAGAAGGATTCAAAACCTTGGAAAAACTTTCTTGATTAATAATGGAACCCGATTGTGGAATCCTTGTTTCTTCTTTTCAGTTAGCATTCGGGATTTTTTTTTGTTTTTAAATTGATTTTTTATTATAGTAATATATATTTTATTATATATAATATTCATTAGCTAGGAGCTAGCATTTTACACGATTTACGTACTGTTTTATTCTGTTTTTTTAAATTTTTTGTAGTCCTAGAGAATATTGCTTGTTTTTCCCAATGTAACTAGTGTCTGTATTATTCCGTATTCTGAATATAGCTTACAATAAAGTTTTAACCAACAAAAAACAAGGAATTAATTATTGGACATGGCATATTGTGAAATACGCGAATGGATAATGCGAACTTAAGTGATTTATACACTAGTGACGTAAACATAATTATCCAGTACTCTGAGCACTCATCATTTTCCATTAACCGCTGTTCAATATAATTGTATCTTCATAAACTTTATTATTATTGTCAATATGAATATTAATATACCACATTATTAATGTGTTCTATTAGTAAACACAGTACTGCCACGCCATATTGGCATTTTAATTCTTTTGTTGTGGCTTGTAGATAATTTGGTGGTTTCAAGTGCTGATATATTGCAATTGGTATGAGCCAGCCCGACCGGGGAGCTACTTCTAGATCACAGTGCGCGGGACGTGACGTAGCATTTCTATGCTAGCTTTACTATGATTTCATGTTCCGCTCGGTTAGATTGCATGGCGATTAATTGATAATATTTAATAAATATAATACACGTAATTCAAATGGCTATGTTTTTTTTAGTAGCGGGCGATCCCCTAATAATTTAGCATACCTAATTTTTGTTAACGTGTGGAAACGCATTTACGCGCTATCACAGGCCCTGGGTGGGGTTCAGTGGTGTGTGGGGCTCGCGGCACATGATACTGCCGAATAATCACAGAACCCGCCGTGAGTGCCATCAGTTTCGCCTTTGGTGAAGCACCTCGGAACAACAAATCATCAGGGCACCTCGACAGCTAGTCAGCCCCCTAAGGGAACGACGCCACGTGGGCGGGGTTGTCCTGAGGTGCGGAATAATAATCCGCACCACAGGACAACCCCACCGACTTTGGAACAGTGCAATGGGGCGAGGTTCCCAACTTCACCCCTCGCCTCGTGAACTAAATCGCCGCATCCTTTAAATTATACACAATACTTACATATTCTTGTCTTGTAAACTACTTCAGAAACACTTTTTATTAAACTATTACAACAACACACTACATGAAAAATGAAAAACAATCCACATGAAAAAAAAAATCGAAAATCCTATTATCATAAGCACTCATAAACAAGGACAAATACTGCATAGGGAAAAATAATTTATTTTTCATTTTGTCGCATGAAACGAGACGTACAATATCGAAAAAACAGTTGACAAATGTTTAGTGACAAGTACGTAGTTAACGTTTATGATTATTAGTCCAACTGTGTTAGGCTGACGAGAAAATCTTTAATAGGGTTGGCACAACATTTCATATATGATCTTGTTATTTTGTATTAGTATTAGCCCGGATAGGAGGAGGATAATGGCTTACACTGTAGTTTTCGGGCGATAACATGATGTAGATATTATGCGCAAAGCATGCTGCCCGCCTAATATTATTTTAGGAATAGGTAGTGCTATGCATGGTGCATGACACTACATCCCCCTATGTAACGGAATTGGGCGGGCACGACCTTGGAAGTATTTTTCGCTCACTTGATATCGGCGTAAAATGACAGCGTCGCTGTCGCGTTTTTTACAGTTTGTGAGTAGCCGATGGAGCATTGGGATAAGAGAGCAACGCATCTGCGTAACTTCTTGCGAATAGCCATAGGAGTCGGTAGTCATTAAAACGCTCCGATTCTTCGTTTACCCCCTTATGCTATAAAAAAGTAACATATAATTATTTTATTAGTTTTTGGCAACCCTATCACGTACCTAGTTTGGTAATAACTATGTAATTTGGTGAAAGCAAAGGGCTTTAAGATTTCAGTTTAAATTTTGTTATTTAAATTCACGCTAGGCAATTTCATTACCGGCGCGTGGAATTATTTTGTGTGAATTGGCTTGTTTTATTAAAATCTTCCTGAATGTAACATTTAATTTAGTTTTTAATTCAACACTAAAATTTTTTGTTTGGCCATAATTTAAAAATTATGAAATGAGTAGAGAGAATATTTTTGCATATATATTACTATTATTTAAATTCCGCTGTTTCGTTCGCATACGATATATCCCAAATGGTCTTTTTGGGATAAATTGCATTTTTGGGTAGTGCCATCCATGATGCGCGACACTATATCCTCCTATGGAACGGAATTGGGCCAGCACGACCGGATAAGTAGTATAGGTGTGATAGGTATAGAAGCTGTTTCAAATTGGTGTCATCATTCGGTTAAGAAAAACATTTTCACAAAAGTGTTAAGTTTTAATACTTTTAAAACTAGCGATGTTTATTCACAATATAAAGTTTAGTAAGAACTCGTATAAATTTCGAACAGCCACATATATAAGCTCATATCTAACAAGAGTTAATTTAATAGAGATATAATTTTTCATCAAAAGGCGTCATCATTACAAAATAATCCCGCAGGATTGTTTTGTAATGATTGTAAATGATGATAAATAAACATGAAAATTTTAACGACACGAATATTCCTTAGACACGCGCACGATTTATAGTCACGCCATGGGCTTAGGAAATCCGTTTGTTGACGAAATTTCGCTTCACGGGAGTTTGCGAGACGTGGAGACGGTACATTAATTAGTGTATGAGACTTGAGATGCGGGGCTCAGTTAGTTCGTAATAACGTTGTTATATTGAGCATGAGATCTGAACAATGTTTCGTTTTCTGCGGAAGCGTTGTATTGTATGAACGCGTGGTATGCCACCGAGAACGGACAGTCATTTAGAATACAAATACGAAATATATCTATACCATTCATGATGGAAGAGTGCGTGGAATCATTCTTTTATAGAATAGGGGGGCAAACGAAAAAACGGAGCCTTTTTACGACTACCGACGTTCATGAACATCCACATAATTACTACGCGGATCCGTTGCCCTCCTTTCCCGCACTCAAACTCAACTCACACTAAACGCGACACTCAAGGTGACACTTTACGGCGGTATTATGTGAGCGACAGGTACCCCACCGGTCGTGCCGGCCCAATTCCGTTGCACAGGAGGATTCAGTGTCATGCACCATGCATGGGACTACCTCCTCCTTTGCAGCATGGCACTACCTCTTCCTAACCTGCTCACGCTCTCTATAGTAATTCTCGTAAAGGCTCCCTCAGGAAAGTAAGGAATTCTTTCGGAACACAGTCCAAACCGCTTATCTAGTTTTCTCTAAGACTACTAAAACTAGAAAGACTAAAAGTCACCTACAAGGTAAGCGATGTAAGCGAAAACATCAAAAGCCTGAAAACTGTACTTCCTTCTTCTACGCTAACCTTCTAAAAGTCAGGACTTTTGGTATGTTCAGTAACCAATCAGTATGAACAATGTTCGGATTCATCAAAAGTAGAGAGAGAGAGAGAGAGAGAGAGAGAGAGAGAGAGAGAGAGAGAGAGAGAGAGAGAGAGAGAGAGAGTACCTTGCATGCAGCCTAATTGAGCGGGCGCGACCGGTGAGGTACCTTCCACTCACAATATGAGATTACCGTATTGTTACTTCGTTGTGGCGTTTCGTGTAGAGGAAGAAAGGAGCGCAATGTATAGCAATGACATGGACTTCGGCAGTCATCAGGTTTACCTGCCCGCTTATTTGTCCCCATTACATGAAAGTGTTCTAAAGGAAATCCTTGGGTTCCTGCACAACTACGCTGCATTTTTTTATTTCTTGAAGGGGCTATGATTTGTGCTCTTCTTTTCCATATGATCATACCTGTAACTCATTCGTAAGTAATCGGAATATGAAATATTATTTAGTAATAAAGATCTAATTGTATTTTCTATGTAGTCAGAGTTGCTAGTTGTATTTACTATGTAGTCAGAGACTCTAAATGGAACAACATTTACAGTAATAATATAGAGTAAAATAATGTATTGAACAATTACTGTTACTAACTTATTACTGAAAGTGTGACAATACCGATCCCCGGTATGGATGAAGTTTATTTGAACGAACAGGATTCTAAAGTGAAAGGCCTGCAATAACCTAAGCGACGTAAGGGCGCTAAATAACGCTACGGAGAGGACGGATCGGTAAGTAGGTTAACGCACCTCCCTGACAATAATTGGGATATCAATGGACATCGGTATTCGTCAAGAGGCTCAGAATTCTTGTTTGCTTGTTTAATACATTTTAGGAAATTCCGTTGCATAGGAGGATGTAGTGTCATGACACTACATCCTTCTATGCAACGGAATTGGGCTGGCACGACCGGTGAAGTACCTCTCGCGTACTTGATAAGCGGCGTTGTCGCGTTTCGTACGGTTTGTGAGTAGTCGGCGGCCCATTGGGAGTGATTGGAGGGCATTTGCGTAACGCGACAACAAGTGACACAACGAATGTCCATGGGTGTCGGTAGTCATCAAAAGGCTCCGATTGCTCGTTTTTCCCGCTTGTGCTATAAAAAAATAGTAATTTCAAAGCGAACATTTTTAATTGTATAAAATAAAAGAGTCAACTATAAAGTGCGGCTTCAAAGTAGACATCTATTGTTCGAGTGCGCTGTTCTGTCGCCGCTGCTTCCAGTCTCCACCGAACAGCACACACAATGTCGTGTTTTGTGAACTTTTGTACTTCGCTCTCAGTTGTTCCGCGACTGTGTAGTTCGTCTGCTATTTTGATCCTATTATTCCTACAGTCTGTCTACAGAGATTTATTCGTGTCACATTAGGGGTGCAACCGATTTATATGTCATTTTGTGACTATGATTGAATAGGAAAAATGAACTTGTATTTTGATTCACGCGAAAAAGTAATGTTATGTTTATACTATGATAATTATTTTTTTTACGTTTTACTAGTAAACCATTTGCAACGTAATGTTATAATTGAAAAACATTGTATGCGTTACTTGATGACCTTCAAGCTGTCAAAAATGATCCAATCTCATATTTTTCGGCTGGCGATCTTTTCACCTACTTAAAGTACCGGCAGGCGGAGCCAGTTGAAAACGGGGAAACCTCAGTGGTTATTCTGGATACAGCGAAGGCCTTTGATGGAGTCTGATTGCTGCCCAAAGCTCCCCTAGCTTTGATTAGTGTAGCGTTTCTGGAATTAACCGTATTTGTGGTCACTAATAATTTATGTTGTGAAGCTTGACAAGACGTGAGATACGAGAATGATTTACAGATAATTAAACACTTTAATTGTCTTGGCAATATTAAAATACCATGTTCATACAGAAAACACCACAAAAATACATTATAAGCATGCATGCTCATATAAATGTCTTTATAAATACAAACCATACATAGTGAATAAATGAAATCGTTTTTAGTTCGGTTAGTTAGTTAGTTCGGTAGTTAATCGGTTTTAGTTAGTGTTTAAGGTGAAAAGTGCAGTAGGAGTCGTATGTTCCGACTTAGAGATCCTTAAGGAAAGAGCTCATTTATCTCTAAAGACCGGCAACGCATCTGTGAGACCTCTTGCGTTGCGGGTGTCTATGGGCGTTGGTGATGACTTACTTACTAGTGGCCCAACTACTCATTTGCCTCCTGTGTGATAAAAAGATGGCAAACGCGTTGCTATCTTTTTTTTCCGCTCCTCGAATGAACCACCGGAAACAAAGAATATATTGTTCCCGCCTTATTGGCTTGAAATGCATGCTACATTATACGTTCACGTAGACTTTGCATATACGAGTGCATTAATGTTTTTGTGAAATTTTTCTTTTATCTCTAATTAGAGCGTTAAGTGAAATAATATTAATAAATAATATATACTATTCGTCTGTGTTATATTTCTCAGTGCAATGTGCGTTCGTGCGTAAGTGCGTGCGCATGCGCTTGCGAGTACGCGTGAGTGTGCGTGTGTATATGCGCGTGTGTGTGTGTATGTGTGTCAAACTAGGTTATGCTGGAACAGTGCATGCATAGTTTATAGGTATATAGGTATTATGCATGTATACAATACGATACGTTACATATGTAAGAGCACGCACTCAAGTTGCGCCCTACATCGCGGTGCTGGATTAAAAAAATACTCTGTTAGGCATCTGGGTGACAGACGACACTGTCACGTGATAGTCTGCAGGGAGTATCACAAAGGCCACAAATATTTATCACACGAGTCTACGGTAGTAAATATTTGTGCGAGCAATACTTCTTGTCACAGTATATCGAGCGGCATAAAACAATGTGGAACAGGAAAACCTCTGTTTAATATGTCACTGCCATTGCCATGCCATTCGCTTTGAACGCGACGGAAAAACTAACGAAATTCCACTACAGTCGATTGCTTGTTGATGGAAATCTTCCCAATACGTTTTTTTTCCGACTATGTGTGCATGTAAGTACATGTGTATGTGTACTATATCTAAGGCAAACGAGTAATCGGCGCCTTTTTACGGCTAATGACGCTCATGAACATCCACTAATTACTATGACGAAGAGTTACCCAAAATGGGCTACCGGCTACTCACAAACCGCACGAAACGCGATGCCGAAGATGTTACCTTACGGCGGTATTATATGAGCGAGAGATACCTCCGCGGTCGTGCCGGTCCAATTCCGTAGCATAGGAGTATGTAGTGTCATGCAATATGCATGGCACTACCTTTTTTTTATTGACTCGGAGAAACCCATTTACGCGCCATTCATGCGCCTTTGGTGAGGTGCCTCGGAACTACAAAACATCAGGGAACCTCCACGGCCATTCAGCTCCCACACTACAGGCGAATTTGGGACATTGCAATGGGGTGACGTTCCCATCATTGCGCCTTGCCCCGTTCGCAAAGGTGCCGCAACTTTTCTCTTTTGTCCCCTCTTCTTACAAGAGAATGCAAAGAGCGGCTCCTCCTCCTGCAGTTTAGTCCCTTCTTCTCGTAAGAGGTGTACAAAGAGCCGCCATCTACTCGGTTCAATTGGCTTCGCCCAAGGTGTCTCGGATAACCCCAGGCTACTGAGCCCCACTGCCACGACAAGGAGAGGTAGTGCACCATGGCTTGGGTGGCACTACCTCCTCCTATGCAGAACGGCACTACCTATCACTAAGATTCCTACCATTACTAATCTATGTCCTGCTTTAACTGTATGAGGTGTTGTTACGTTCGTCCTGAACAAGGGAGTGACTGTAGGTAAATTTGCAAAGCATTTCATATCACTATCTTAAGTACCCGTTTGTTTATTAAATTAATATCCATAACAAGCCGGTAAAAGTTCGTAGCGGTTAGGATCTGAGCGGTGATTGTGAGATATCATTTCCTGCTATTAAGAGATAAGCCCAAAGAAGGTGATGAGATTCCAGATGATCTAACGAAGGAGATTGGGTTGTCGCAACGAATTGACATACGAGTATAGCCGCTGATTGTGCGAATATCTGTGGGTGCGCTGTCATTTACTTGTAACAGAATATCGCTCGTTAATGTTTCTCAGTATTGTTTTCTGTTTGACATTGCATGTACTTTGGCTGTACCTAAAATCATTACAATGACATTTACTAAAACATGTAAATTGATTACATGATAATTTTCTACTATGATGATTGTCGAGTTTGCTCTGTACTGATTTATTTGTTGTCTCTAGCTGTGGGTCTCTTAAACAGGCCCAGAGTCACTCAGTGTGTTATGGAAGGAGCTATTTTTGGTGTTTCTCTGCGAGATATGGTCAGAAATTCGGAAATCCGCCAGAGAACCAGGGTAACCGACAAAGCTCAAAGAATCATCAAACTGAAGTGGCAATGGGCAGGCCACAATGCTCGCAGAATCGATAACCATCGGCGAAGGAAGGTTCTCGAGTGGTGGCCGCGCACCGGAAGGTGGAGTGTGGGACGGCTTCCTACCCGATGGACTGACGACTTGGTTAAGGTGGTGGCGAGCCGCTGGATGCAAGTGGCCCGTGACCGCGACCTGTGGCGCCCTGTAGGGGAGGCTGTGTCCAGCAGTGGACGTCGTCCGGCTGATGACGATGATGGTGATGGTGGTGATTTACTAAAACTCAAATTGACATGATAACGGAAAATACAATGATCATATCGAAGGAATATGTCGATTATTTCAAACGGTGAAACAATTGTGGTACGTATCCTTTTAAAAATGCACTTAGGAAGTATTGGAAGCGGCTTAAATAAGTTTCATTTTACCAGAGCCTTTTTACTTGTATGTTTAATGGAGTATCCAACAACTTTAATTTTGTTACGGTTCCGCTGAACGAGTGAGGCTGACTTAAGTGTAAGTAGGTAAGCGATGTAACTATAATTTACTCGTAGAATATTAAAAGATTTTATTTTATCGTCCATTCTGTCTGCCAATTATTATATACAATTACCTTCTACTTACGGAATTACCTTATTTTTCCTTGATAATAATGTAGTACTAATAATAATAATAATAATAGACACCCGAATAATAATGGCCCACTCGTTAAGGAGGGTAAGGTTTTTAAAAAAAATGGGGTTGCAAACGAGCAATTGAATCCTTTTTACGACTACCGACGCCCCTGAACATCCACATAATTACTACCCAATGGGCCATTGGCTTCTCAAAAACCACACGAATCGTGGCACTGAAGATGTCACTTTACGGCGGTATTATGTGAGCGCGGGGTACCTCCCCGATCGTGCCGTCCCAATTCCGTCCAAATATGAGGATTTAGTGTCATACACTATGCATGGCACTACATCCTCCTATGTAGCATGGCACTACCAGTTACTACTTGTAGGAATTATGTCTTGCTACTTAAATATTTTATAAAAATGTGTGTGTCATGTTTGACTATTAGACAAGAGGTGTGATCGGTACCGAAGTAGTGTCACTCTTTTTTCTCTTCGGCCTGGCCTGGACGACGGATAGATTTAACGCCGACGCTATCTGCCTTCAGCAAATCATAATTAAATAGTTTTATCTTTTCCGACGTGAACCTATATATTCCTAATATTAAATAAATAAATAAAAATTATATAAAAAAAAGGTTAGTTCATGATTTAAAATAAAAAAATGGCTTAATTTGTAAGGTTACAAGGATTTCTTACCCACGCCATGTTTGACATCTCATTAAATCTTTGTTAATGTTAAAATGTCTTAATTCTCTTAAGTGTGCATTTTAATAGTAGTGATAACATGATCTGCGTGGTTGTTAATTTGATAGACCGTATCAAAATAATATTTTAGTTGGAATAGTATATGACATGTGTGAAAGTTTGATGTTATTTTTCTTTTTAATTATAACTGAGTTTATAATGTCTGATGTTGGTTGGCTAATGAAGCCAAGAGAATGTTAATATTATTGGTTGTGTGTTCCTTTTCAGAGCTCTACTCCTTTTCTTTTTCTTCCTTTTTTGTTTTGTTTATTTAACACTATATTCTTCTTATATTGAATATAAGGAATGAAGGACAACCCATGAATACCACTAAGCAATCGTTCATATATATTATATTGTTATTGTTCCATACCATAGGGATATATGTTATATTGTTATATATAACATATATCAATGCATGACACCTCTTACACAAACGAGGTGTGTTGGCACGACCGGGTGGTACGTCTCGTTTACATGTCAGCGGTGTAGGAGACAAAATATTTCTCCCCCTCATTATACTGACGTGAAGTGTCGACTGCGCTGTCACGTTCCGTATTCGTTCTGTAAGTGTTCGGTGACTGATGTAATTATTAAAGTTAAAAAAAAAGGCTTCGGAAAGAATATATATCCTGATAGGATTATTACTAGTTCTTCTTGAGTTTTATCTGTTATACAAACGCCATAGTGCTGAAAATTATGAAAGTACTTACGTAAGTTGTAAAATATTGTAATACCGTTTTCGGATAACACTTAATTTTCCCGTATAACCTTAAAAGTTAAACGATTGGAATTTATATCTAAAGTTAATTTAAATTAATGGGGTTAATGGAGTTTTACTTTTCGACAAACCCTTGTGTCTTTTCTGCCTATAGGTACATGTGGAAACGAAAGACTATTATATTATTTAAGCTCAACTTTGACAAAATTACCTGCAGTAAGGAATTACTTCATTGCAGACAGATTTGGCCACTGTTACTGGGGAATACCTTTCATAATATGAAATATTTATGAGATATTTATTGACCATTACCTTCATTCTATTTCTATGTCATAGTTTCTGGCAATTCTGTATTAAATTCTATAATAGGAATTGGCAAGAGTAGGGGATAAAGTGCTGTTAGGGGTTTGTTAAATGTTTAGTTAGACTTTTATATACATATTTAGTTAAGATCACAACCACATTCACAATCATGTACAAACCTAAAATAGTACCAGAAACAAACAATGGAATCAGTACAGTTTTTAAAAAGTGAAGGAACGAAGTCTTAACTTTACAGTTGTTCAAGACTTCCTGCAGCAACCCGGATGACTCCTTTCTATGTCTTATTATAAACCAGTCCTCAACTTCAATAGTTGAAGATTATACTGATATCATATCTTCACATTAAATTCAAACCTGGTAATAAAAAGAAGGAGTAGAGCTTCTTTTATATGAAATATTTCGTGCATCGTGACACGAAAATATAGGCTCCCGGTCGGGAAAGAAAAAACTATTTAAATAGCTTTTTTTTAAATAGCTACTTTCTTCGACACAGAGCGCACCCTCAAAGATGAGATATACTTTTTTTTTATAAAATATTTAAGTAACAAAATATAATTGCTACAAGTTTCAGAATTGAATAAAAAACACCAGATGATGACATATTATCATCATCGTGTCATCATTATCAGCCCTTATTGATCCACTGCTGGACATAAGCCTCTCTCAACTTGCTATTAACAAAACCATCTTCAGGTATATTTTAGTTAAAACGTAAACATTTTAATGCGTACCTTAATTTGCCCTTATATCACCACTATGGATCTACCTCGGCTGCGCCCATAATCGCGGAAATCGCTTTATCGATTGCTGAAAACCGCATGAAAATCCGTTCGTTAGACTTCGAGAAAATCTATCGCATAGAGACAGACAGCTTTTGAGGACTTTGTTTTATAAAAAATAATAGATTACCTTTTTATATTGACATTGTTATATCATCATTATGTCGGTCTATTTAGTTTTTAGTATATTTCCTGCAATACAGCTACGATAGTGCTAGTGATAGATGAGGCATTGGCCATCAATGACGACTGAGACATCCGTAAAAAAGCGGCTTTTCCAACTGCTAGCAACGTCTTTGAAAAATCCAGAGCTTTAGAAAAGTCACTCGGCAAGGAGACATGTTGAAGTTTTTTCCAAATACTTTTATCATCGTATTACTATAAAATATATCAAATTAACATTGCATATACATTTCGCTTTATTTAAAACTGGCGAACTGAGTAATATATCAATGAATATTGTATTCATCATATGCCAATAAAGTCAGAAATGCTACACTAATATATTTAATAAAACAATATTGTATTTAATATACTATTTCATGAAATACTTATTTTGTTTATGAGTGTCGCGTTCACAAGAGAGACTCATAAACAAAATAATATTAATCAAATATTCGGAGACATTCTTCTCCTTTATATTACTCGTAGATGGTGTATACGGCCCCTACTGAGAGTGGCAGTATGGAGGACGGAGATGGAACTAGCTCTTTAAATTGCAGTGGTTATCCTCGGTTCTTTGTTCTGGTTCTGAAATATTGGCCGTAGTATTCCCGAACCCTCTATTTCACTTAACGCTCAGTGCAAATGTAATTGCATATTACAATAAAAGTATTTTTACAGATTTTATCTCGTTTTATTTAATTATTTAACTGGCCTAACGTTTCAGAATCTTTACAGCAACCATGGTCACGGGTGGACTGATGGTGTCCGTTACTGTTGATAGTGTATATTGTCACTTCTTGATGGAAAAATCATGTTGACGCTTGAATAAATAAGTAAACTTTATATATTTTTCCATAATAAATTTATTTTTCAAGTTATATTTACGACCGGTCTCGACTTATCATCGTCAGGTAAACTAATTTGTTTGTCCGTTATTGTAATGAGTAACACTAGCGTAAACATAAGACATTAATATGTAAATGCATAGCTTATTTTTTATGAAATAGTTGCGTCGTTTTAGTTTTTCAAGCGGTTGACTACTATAACTTCAGAATGAGGACATGTCCTAAGTCAAATGTCATTTTCTTCTTACAGTGTCACCTATGTCCAATGGTGAAGGAGAAACACACATGAAACTGCGTATATTACACAGATATACAAAACTAGACGCGGCCGCAGTTTGAACCGCTTACACACCCTATCACTACTTATTGTGTCACCATATATGACGCCATAAGTAATGAGTTTTTAGATAATTAGCACTAAAACTCATATATCTTTCCTAATGGATTTATAACGTCACAACTTGTCAATTTTCGTACATTCAATTTCATAAATATTAATGTAAACAAATATAAATATTAAATTAGGACGGTTTCAGCTCAGCAACTATATATGTAATGTAAATAATAATCTAGCACAATGTAATACAATAACATTTTAAAATATTGATTTCAGTAGCAAAGAGCACTGGCATACAGACTTTAGAATGTAGATGTATAGAATGTAGATGTATAGAATTTAGATGTATAGAATGTAGATGTATAGAATTTAGATGTATAGAATTTAGATGTATAGAATTTAGATGTATAGAATTTAGATGTATAGAATTTCACAATGATAAAAAAGAAAACATTGAACGTTAGCAAAAGAATATATAAACCGTCCCGAAATCTGTTTGTAAAAACCGATGGAAAATATACGTTGGTACCAGATTTTTGCATTCCGTTTGATATGAGTTTGATCGCTTACAGCGATTCCGTTTGCATTTATAGTTTCTTTTATTTGTTTGAATATAAAACTTGCTTTTACTTATTTATTTTGTTTAAGGTCGTTATATAACAACTCGACCTGAGTTGTTATATAACTTAACGATCACGGTATCAATTTAATTAGATTTGTATACTTTATATACTTTATTTATTTTAGCAAAATTGAGTGTATGTGTACATACATCTCCAACTAAGCAATCGTTCATATTATTAGGAAGGTTACATCTAATCCATTCGTTGTTGAGGGATGTACACTCCACTAACAAGTAACACGGTCATGTCATAAATGTGCTTTAAAAAAATTTAAAAATTATAAAATTTATCTCTTGCTGCTTTAGTAATCAGGTGAATGTGAGTTACATTCGTATGACCAATGCGAAGTCTAGTGATAACAACTTGATCTTTCCTGCACATATTATTTAGTTTTGATAATGATAATTTTTACAGCCATATATAGTAGCTGAGATTATAGTATTTTTGGCAAGTACTCATCTTACGAGTTATCTAGTCATACGGTGCCTTCTAAACTTTGTGTAAATCTATACTTATTATGAAACAACATCCCCAATAGCTGTCGTTCTGTACGTGATTGATTTTGTCACAATATACGCGATGGATTTTCATATGGTTTTTACCCATGGATAGAGGGAATTCCGAGAAAAGTTTAAGAGAATAATCAGGCTCTTGTTATTCATGGGCGAAGCTGGGGCAGATAGCTAGAGTTAGTAAACAAATTGGGTTATTGGGCTTAATCGGCACAATCGAGGAACTAAAACTAAGATTTTTCTTTGCAAACAAACACAGTTCATTTGTCTTTGTTGTGCAACAAGTAAATATCGGTCTGGACTTAAATATCGCACCACGTTAGCACCTTGTGATCTTGTGTTACAGCGAAAATATATTTAATATGATTTGTAAATTAAAGAATTGTATATATTTACGATTTTTATGTATAAAAACTCATGTAATACACAGATAAACACTCATAACCTGGATGGGATTTGAGCCCGCGACCTTAAGCTAAGCACGATTAAATGAGCTACGTTTCCACTGCACTTGGCGCTCCTCAGATATAATAATAATAATATTGTCCTTGGCTGAATTATCCCTGTAGGCATGACAGGTGATGCATAATGGATTAATTTAGTGCACACTGTGCATTCATGGTTTTAGTTTTAGTAAGAGGCAGTATCATGTTGCATTGCAGTCGTACTCTGGCCGGCACGACCGAGGGGGGGCACCTATCGCTCAAGTAACATAGCCGTAAATTGACAGCTGTTTTGTACATGTAACAGGAAAAATGTGTATCGAAGAAGAAGACAGACACTAGACAAACTTAAAAAGTAAACAGCCTTGAACGCGTCAATTTATCTAAAGGTTTTGCTTTGTTTTTAAAGGTTAGTTATGAGAAATGAATCTTCTGGCAAATATGCGATATAATAACAACTTTCAGTTGTGATAAAAGCATAAGTACCATTGACCTGTCTACGCTCCTGCACCGAATAAAACATTTTTAATTAAATTAATAAATATTTCTTTTCCATATTTCAACGTATAATGGGAGCTTCTTCACGTCAGCATTTAAATGCCCTCTTCGTATAAATGCTCTCATGTCTAATAGGTTGCGCAAATTATTATGAAACAGCGAGTTTCCTTTTTCAAATATGTTTCGTGCTACAATATATCATACTTGCAGTGTTTATATAAAATGTCATCAACCATGATCTATTGAGCCACTTAAAAGTTTTTTTTTTCATGAACACTAAGACAGACGATCACATTAATCTTTGTTATGTTAAAAAATAATTCCACAAATAATATACATGCTAAGGTATGTATGTACTCATGTTTGTTATTCCTTCAGGCAAAAAGTAATAAATGGATTTTTTAATGCCACAGATATAGTTAATATGGAACAACATATAACAAAAGTTTGTATAATGA